>PVLD010025223.1:9136-24189 GCA_004027595.1 Dinomys branickii | reverse complement strand
ACTATCTTATCTATAATTTGGTATTTCCTTTAATGTTTTTGTGTTAACTAATGTGAAGATAACTATGTAATACAACATCCAGTTCTAATTCCCTACTATATTCTGTATAACTTTGTATTTTCTGTATTGTTTATGGCTTTTCTGGTTCATATGTCTCCATTCTTTTGTCTTTAAAATAAAATTAAAAAAAAAAAGAAACTCTTTGCAACAACTGACCCAATCTAGACATGAGATCAGCTGCCTCTAGGGAAGCGACAATTGTTTCCAGTAGATGACCAGGCTTGATGAATGAGTGCCCATCGGTTCCTGTATGGATTACATCCTCTGAATTAGAGGATGCAGTGGACATGCTGTGCCCGTATACATAGCCCCTCATTTCCTAGTTCCTGTGGCATGGCTTGTCTTCTAAATGCCACCACCTGCATGACTCTGTAGGAAGTTTCTTTCACCTCCCCATGGATGTGAGACATTCATGATAATGCAACCACTTTGCCACACACGATCACACCTCCCTTTGTGGGTACACGCTGTATGCCATGTATGATGTTGCAGCCTGGCACATCTCCAAGGAAATGGACATCCAACCACAAGGAGGCACCACTTTCACCAGCCATGGTGGCTCAGGGTGGTAAGGACACGGACAAGGGAGGACTCTCAGATGGTTGGAAGAAGGAGAAATGATACAGTCTTAGGTTGTGAGCCCATGGCAGAGCATAAATGCTCACTTCATATCAAGAGAATAAAGGAGAAGAAGATACCTAGGTCACAAATGCTCCTTGCTGGCATGTCCCCAATGACCTCCAATGGAACCTCATCTCTTAAAAGTTCTACTATTTTCAAGTAATGCCATTGTCAACATCATGCTGTAATGCAGGGTGACATGTGGGAGACATGCAAGATTCAAAGTGTAGCAACAATAACAATTATGAAACAATTAGCACCATATAATATATTAGAAGTCACATCATTTCCTCTCCTTCTTTCTCTCTAAACACTTCATTGTACCATATGTACCTGCCCTCTTCTGTGGCAGTGTGAGATCTTACCATGCCCAAGCCACAACATGAGGTAAGTACATGAGGTTTCCGTGGCAGTATGGCATTAGGAACTAGATTTCCTCTTCCCTCAGTGGCAAAGGCAATCCCAACACCACAACACCAACACCATAGTGTTGACTTCTACTCCTGTCTCTGAGGAGCTAACATGGCATTGCCAGTGTAAGACGATTTCAATGCAGTTACCAAGCAGGATGATGCTGATGCTACTCTGAACCTTGGTCACCACACACTTTGCCTGTAGGTCCATAACCAGGCTCAAGCGTCAAAAGGCTCTGAGAGGTGAAGTACACATTGTGGCCCTTAGGAGGCACCCTTCACTGGCAAATGACTTCTCTGGTTTTTTAATTTACAAATAGAACTCTACAAGACATTTTTTTTCTTTTTTTTTTTTTGCGGTACTGGGGATCGAACTCAGGACCCTGCACTTGCTAGGCAAGCGCTTATTCTACTGAGCTATATCCCCAGCCCTTCTACAAGACAGTTTTGCAATGGATTTAGATACTGTTTGGTAATGAAGGCAGGAACATAGCTCAGGATCACACAGTATTTCTTGATATGGGTCCACTAAATACAGATCATGGATTTAACTTCACAGCTTATATAGTTAAAATGGTGCTGTTTATTTGGTTGGTTGACTAAAAAATGAATCAAAACATGATTCATTGTGAATGAGCTAATGGTGCCTGATATTTCCTGTGTTATTGTTACTGATGGCTTTGAAGGGCTTAGGGGAATGGAAATGCTGAGGTTCACTGGCCAGATAAAAGATAGTCCAGAGTGAGAGGAAGACTACTCTTTTTTTTTTTTGTACTGGGAATCAAACTCAGGACCTTGCACTTGCCAGGCACTCACCTGTGCCACTGAGCTATATCCCCAGCACTGTACTCTTTAGTATCACCTTAGGAAAAGGATTTATGAGGAGAGCAACACATCGTTGAAGAGTTCAGTTGTTGCTCTTCTCCTTGTAGCAGACCAGACTGTGGGCACCACGGTCAGTGACTTTGGGAAACGTAAACATGATAGGCATAACCTGAAGATACAAGCGAGGTACATTAAAAAGTGACCCAAAGGCACATGATTCTTGCTTTTTCTATACAGCCTTTGCCCCACAACATACCTATAGCTTCCCTGAGTGTATTCTACAATCAATTATTAGAGGAAGATAGCACTAGGCCCACTTGACAGTTCTTCAGGCTTGATGGAATCACCTGAAATTGGGCAGCTTCAGCACCACAGTCCTTACCACACATCTCTGAAGAAAAGCAGGGAAGGAAAATCTTCCTTGTAGCATAACTTTGAGCTGTGTATCTGGCCACATGTTTTGCATAGACAAAAATGTGGCCAGGTATGTGACGATGCACACGTTCATGCATTGTACTCAATAGTTTGGATGGATGGTAAGGTAATAGAAAAAAAATACTTGCCTGGAAAATTAGTGCCAAAGACATTTAGGGAAGAGGTGTGTCCATCCATGGTTTAAAGTGTGAAGCTCATTTTCTCCCATGGTGTATGCTCATCAAAAATTGACTTCAGCATAAGAAGACATTTAAAATCAAGTGGAAAGATAACTCACTCTGTAGCTAGCAGTCAACTCTTTCCACAGCTGTCCTTGACTCCCCCATAGACTCATGAGCAATGGGAACATGATGGTAGAAATGGAGGCAGTGCATAGTCTCAGGTACATAGACTTCCACTCACTAAGCTGACCCAGCAACATCTTCTACCATGTGCCTAGTCTGCGTGCAACAGAAACCAAATCCGAGATCTCAGCATAGCCCCATTATTGAGGATGATCAGCAGAGGAGCAGGCAGCACGTGTTTATATTGGCCACTGACATCATGGAAGGGGCAAGGATTTGTCTCTACTGGAATAGACACTTTCCAAATATGAATTTTCTTCTCCTGTGTAATGCTTTTGCCAAAATCTGTATCCCTGTATTTAAACGATATCCTGTCTACCCTCATGGTATTCTACATAATATTTCTTCTAACAAAGAAACCCACTTCTTAGCCAAAGAAGTGTAGAAATGATCTCATTCTGATGGAATTAACTATTTATTTACACTTTTTCTTTCTCATATAAGAGAAACTGTAATATCTCAGCTGTGCGTGTAGTTTATCTCACTTAACATTATTGTCTCAACTTGTATACACTTCCCTTGCCACTTCTGAAGCAGTTCTGGAGTCGTTTTTTGTGAATGTCTTTCATGGCTATCTTAATGTTTGAAATTGAGAGAAAATGTACACCTTTTGTGGTCATTTGGAGTTACAAATGGACAAATGCTGCAAGGTGAGAAATTCAGTGATTAAATTTGATGAAAACACATGGTAATATCTTTATTTCACATAAAATTCCATACCAGAAACTATGTGTGAAAATAATCATTGTCAAGAGGGAGGATAGAAACTTTTGTCAAATTCTTGAGCCATATTCTACATACATTTTGTAAAGCTCTAACATTTGGAACTGACTTTGGCATTCTTGGATATAAACTCACAACTTCCAATCCTCATAACTCCAACAAGGTCTAAGCACACAGTCAACATCACCATACATTGGTCTTGATTAATACACTATTTTCACACAAGAAGTAGGTGCTTGGCTTGAAGAACACTGGACCTTGGTGTCAGGATCATAACAATAGAACCAAGTTTCATCTTCCATGGTAGTTTTTTAAAGCTGGAATATGAAGCCCCATAAAAAAGCAATGTCATAGTAGTGACAAATTTTTGCTATTAATATATTTTGATCCATGATTTTTGAAACACTTGAAAACAACTTTTCTCAACCATAGGTCACAACTGATTGATACATTGATCAAGCTGAAAATTGTCAGACATCTTTACTAGGGTTCTGCATGCCACTTGGGTTATTAAAGATTCTTGCCTTTGTATAGTGTGGGATTCAGCAACAACATTCACTGCAGTTTTTTTTAAAATTGTAACTTCAACATTCATTGAATGAATATTTGTACTTTCATTGTTAAATGTAAGTAATAATGTTTGTCTTATGGAATGTTGGGAGAAGAGTAAGCACGACCCATGGATAAACTTCATTTTCTATTCTAGGGAGAAACTAGATGCATTTTTAACATATGCAGAATAGTTGTATCATGATAGGCAAAAATATGAACATACTGTATATGCAGGCTGACTTTGGTTTATAGAAATGTGCTTGGCTGTCCTGGTGATGAGAAGTATATTGTGAACATTCATTGTGACGTGTTGACCTTACTCAATAAAGTGTGTGTGTGAGTGTGTGTGTGTGTGTGTGTGTGTGTGTGTGTGTGTGTGTATGTGTGTGTGGTCGAAAGCTCCATTCTGCTTGAATCGTGGCATCTTTTGCTTTCCTATGGACTGCGGACATCAGACCCCAGCTTTTTCACTTTCCAACTCTGATTTGCTCCTGTGACTGTCCACAGCTCATGCTGGCCTCACGCTCACACTGGCAGGATTTTCTTCATCCCTCTTTTTCTTTATCTGTAGCTTTTTGGATGGAGTCTCTACCAGATCCTCCAGCTCTACAGTGAACAAACAGACACTGTGGACTCTCACCTCTGATTCTGTAAGATGAACTAGTATCTTATTTATACACATATAATATATTCACACAAATCTTTCTCTCTTTATACAGTTATAGATATATTTTTACTTTCTTTCAAAACTGTACCTATGGAAAATTCTAACCAACACAGTAAGAGGGTTGGGGACCTTTCCTACACCTCCGCTCTCAATTGCATTTCTCATATTGCTGTTTCTAATTTTGGCCTTTTATTTTACTGCTTTTGAGACATTTATCTTTTAGGATCCAAGAATTACAACTGTGATCATCACTCAGTAATTACACATCATCCTAAAGAAAGTACAGATGCCACCACTATGGTCTCTCTGAGATCAGATAATAAAAGGGATTTACAAGGTCAAAATGTCCATAGTACTGTGTACATATGTAAATGTAAATAAGTTGATGAACAGAAATTTCATCCTGATTCTAGAAGTGTGAGGGGGATAAATCTCTCAGAAATGACAGAGACAGTGGAAGGCCACCATGGTGAGACAAGGACTAAAATAGTAAAATAAGACGCTAGGCCTGGAAATGGTAAATGTTTGATAAAATAAGCAATTTAGCTGCATTTAAAGCATTTAGACTTATATTAAAACCTCGGATGTTAACTCACTTGTGTGTGCAACTTTGGGGTATTTATGAGTCAGAAAAAGGAGTTAATTTAAAATTTCCTAAATAAAGAGTTTCTTCTTTCATGCTGAATCTCAGTTATCAGTCACAGTGACAAAGCTGGCACATCTTAACATTAAAACTCTGACTCCTGAGACAGTCCTGAGAGGAATGAAAATTGTGCTGTGAAGGAAAGATTCTTTGACCCCAGATCAGTTCGTGCTCACTGTATCTGCTGCACATTCCACACAGGTGGGGCAAGAGGAAGGCTGAGAGCATGCCCTCCTCTCTCTGTGAGCCTCATATTGTGTGGGCAGCACCAGCCTCATTTTCTATGCTTTGCAAAAGTTGGGGCTCAAGTCTCTGGTCAGTGAGGTCCACAGCATGTCTTGCTCCAAAATGTAATCCCCACTGCTATTCCAGTCATCAGGACAACATCTTTGACCCCCTTCCCACATGCTACATCACTAGAAAAAATAATAAAATAATATAAAAAAAGTAACTAAGGGCATTTTCTTATCTGGTTTGGAAGTTCATGTAATTCCTAAAATTATTTATTCACTTGTTTCAAAGATATTTCAATGTGTATGCTAGTTTGTTCTATTTGTTCTACTAGGAAGCATGTATTTTGGGGGGTATCTTGTTGCTTTGTTTATTCATATTTGTTGTGATTTACATATTGAGGTTTGCAGGCGGTTGGGTAGAACATCTTTTTCCCTGACATGTGGGGCACGGTTCACAAGTTTCTTTCTTCTTGTGGTGTGCCTGGGGTGGGTGTTGTTTCTGTGTGAGTTTCTACTTGTCTGCTCTGAATGCTGGGTTCAGGTCCTAGTACTACTCTGAGAGAGGTTAACAACTGCCACTAACATCAACACTTCGAAACTAACAAATTATTGTCTCATAATTAAATGTAATGAAAAATTCCCATGATATTTAATGCAGGAAAAGACAAAGAAAGCAACATGGTATGTTAAGCTAAAAAATTAAGGAACAATGATATTTAGGGCATTTCAAATAGTACATGGATGAAAAAGCAGTAGGGGGAACAGTGAATAGAAAGACAAAACAAAAAGAGAATAAAGATAATGTCAGAATGAAAAGGAAAGAAGGAATGAAATAGGGGATGGGTAGAATCAAAAGACAGAAGCAGATACATAGAGGGAATTAGAGTAGAGAATAAAGGGATGAGGGAGAAGGCAAGAAGATTATATCCAGCTGTTGCTCAGTCAGACACACTGTCCCTAAAGTGAAACTGCATGTGTAGAAATCTGTGTCACATCAAGGTGTGGTGTTGTGGATTAAAAGCAGATATTAGAAAATCATGGCTATACAAATGCATGCTTATACATAAGGACTAGATTTTGTCATATGTAACTAAGTACCAATCAAGGGCAAGATAAAAAGTCAAAATTGAAAAGTGGGAGAGAAAGTAGGGAAGTATCCTGGTGTGTTGATTGGGATGAGGATGCCTTCAGGATTTTTCTCTGTCACTGTGTTTTCCTTCCTTGTTCAGGAGGCTCTTGTGCTCTGGGTTAGATGGATGGGGATGTGCTCTGTTCCCCGCTGTGCTTCCCAGCATGCCATGGCCACGAAGGAAGCTTCACTGTGTCCTTCTCTCTCCATCTCTGGAGCTCCTAGCTGCCCTGTCTCAACTGTCAAGTCTCATGATTCCAGCTGCATGCAGGCTCTTGGAGCAAATATTCTCAGCTCATGCAGGACATTTCTGTCTGTCCTGAGGGCTCACAGGTCCTAGGTGACCCAGTCCTCTGAGTTTCTCTCCTGCACTTGCTTGCCTTGTGCACAGTGGAAGAGTAAGAATGTCTGGCCTGCTGCTCACCTCGTCTCTTCTGGATTCTCTTCCTTGAGGCTGCAATGTGGTTCCAGCAGGTCACTGAGCTGGGAGACAAGAGCTGAAGTGTGGCACTCTTGGGTCTTCACACTTCTGCTGGCATCACTGCTACTGGAATATCAGCTGCCCTCCAGGCTTCAGTATGATTTTCAGCTCCCAAAGAACCATGGGTGTTGAGGCTTTCTCAATGTTACTTCTGACTCTGGACATCGTCCTGAGTGGAACAATTCTGCTGGACTTGTCCTGAGAACAGTGTTACCAGCATTAGCACCACATTGCATCTGCTAAAACCTTGGGTTCTTCACCGAAATTTTTTGAGCTTTTCACAAAACGGATCTGTATCTGCACTTGCACTGAATGTGGAGTTCATGGCCACTGTTTTGCTACATCTAGGACTCCAAGCAAGGTCCCGATGAAGGGAGCCATGTGTCCTGTCCAACACTTTAGGCAATGGCATGTGGGGTAAATGCCCAGCTGTGGCCACAGCTTTAGCTTTTTCCCTGAAAGGTTTTATGTGTGTCACAGGATGACGTGATCTGCGACTCTGTGTTGCGAGCAGCACCTACACTGGATGCTGACCTTCCTTTGTGTTCTAGGTTTCCTCCTTCATTTCCACAGTTCATTTCATTCTAGATGTATTCCAGTGGTTTGTGCCTCTGCTTCTTCATGTATACACATGCTGAATGACCACAGAAATCATTCAGTGAGTGCTTCTCCTTCTACACTCTGATGACCTGAGCGACATGACAGTTTTCTTGAATGTCAGAACTGGCTCAGAAAGAGAAAATAATCAGAGCTCTATAAGAATATATGGCACATGCCCAGTTCTGATCTGTCAGTATATGCTATTTTCTAGCTGAACCAACTTTGTACTTTTAGAAGTGATAAAAATTTCTGTTTTTATTGTGCTGCTGACTACATTACATGTTTTCAAACTCATTTGCATGAACACTTTCAATGGTTTAACTTTATTATTATGTGTGATTTATACAAGTAAGCAGGCATTATAAAGAGAGAAGGGATACAGCAATTAGCAACTGTGAGGACAAAATACTGAACCCTCTTCATATGTGTCCTACACTCTATTGCACAAGGAAAATATTAGTATGTTATTTATTACTTACAGCCTTTTGACAAATAAGATGGAGGTAATGCATATGACTTTAGCCAGGAATTGGAGATCTTCTACATGATAAAGCCCAAAGGAGTTCCCACTCCACTGCCCTGGGAAGGACGCATTTTTCTCCTTAAGTGTTTCTGATTTTAAAAAAATGCATAGCATACTTCTGCAGAGAAACTTGATCTATTAAATAACTTTCATAATTCCAAAGATATCAAGGCAAGGGAAGTGGTCTCTGATTAAATGTGGCTGAAGAAATCTCATGATTAAATGCAATCTATATCCTTACTCAAATATACACTATGGAAAAAAGATAACATTTGAATATGGTATATGGATAATGTGTTATCAGTATGGGCTTTCTTTTGGCTAGGTAGATATCTTTAATGTTCAGGTACAAAAGAACGTATCTTAGAATAAAACAGAACATATATTGTTGCATTCTACTTATATACAGTACCTGTAGCAGTCAAATCTTTTTCCATTACATTGTTGGAGCTGACAAATAGTAATTGCAAATACTTATGAGATGCAGTGTGACTTTTTAATACACGTATATGAGGTATGATGATCAGATCAAGGTAATGGGGATATGCATTGGCTGTGAAAACAATTCTTGCTGTGGAACACATACAATATATTCTCTTCTAGATAGTTTGAAATCTTTAATTAGTTACCATCAGTGAAAATTGTCCTGCTATGGTAAAAGAACATGAGAAATCATTCCTCACAACCAGTTGCTTCCTGAACCCCAATAACATATGAGTCAAATTCACAGATGACTGTGGCCAGATGATGGAGTGCTGGGTGTCATCAGGTGGATTGCCTAATAGGCACAGAGTTTCAATGTCTGTGATTAGAGTCCTTAAGGTCTGTGGTAGTTTCAGCTGCACAGCAGTGTAGATGGACTTAATGCCACTATAGTGCACACTTAGAGTGATATAGGATGAAACTTATGCTGAGTACATTTTGTGCAATTTCTTTTAAAGTTAAGCAAATAACTACGAGAATCCAGGTTGTAACTCACATCAGCCAAATCCAACATGTGTGCTGGTGTGAGCCAAGGCAGGACATGCAGTTTTCCACATGAGCTTCCCCCAAGTGTTCCTATTGCCAGGTGACATTGCACACCTGGGAAAGTTTTTGTTGATTTAGAGCTGAATGGATGTTTAAATGCGAATTATGTGGTCTCAGTTTTGATGGAGGGCCTTGTATAACAACATCTCACTTTCCTTAAAATCTCTAAGATCAGGAACATGAGAGAGTGTTAAGGGACTAGGCCAGCAGGAAGCCTCAAAGTGGGAGGGCCACCTGTGAACAAAGCATAAAAGACTAAAATTCATAGATTGACATTAAGGAGCAGTGAGAGCTTGAGAAGGGGAGAGGTGAGGAGAAAGAGGACAATTAGGGAATGTCTCAGAGGCCACCAAACACAGGAGAAATGAGACACAATCATCTTTTGAAGCAGAGAGAGACAGGACTATGACATACACTATCTGTCCTCCAATTCGACATCAAAGATGAGAATTTTGAAATGCAACTTTCTGGAACTGATTTGAACAAAGCACATTTTTATTACCCAGAATGACCATGAAATTGAAGGTCCTGCCACAGATGTTAAAGGGTCCAAGAGCAAATGTGAACATGGAATGTCAGTGTGAGAAATACTGCTCTGTATTATCTGGCCATGGATGGCTTGTTTGAGATGTGTGAGTTACACAGATGCGGGGGAGGTGGTGAAAAGATGGAGAAACAAGAGAGACAGAAAGCTGAGGTCAGGTGGAGTTCTCTCTCTCCAGATGGGAGGAAAGGAACTGCCCAACCCCAGTAGTTCATTTATTAATACTTTTAGGAGGTTGATGTCAATTTCAACCCCTTTGCCTAGCAACTTTGTATGGCTTGCCTGAGCACCTAATGTCCTCAGAGCTGGAACAGCTTGTTTTTGTGTCTGACCTCACATGTATGGTTGATCTCCAGGTTTAAGTACTCCCCATATCTCTGCTTTTTCTGTTTTGTAGTTTCAAGTGATGGGTGGTCAGTTAAAGTTGGAGGAGCTGTGTTTGGAGGACTTCTGCAGACAATTTTCTTTCTGTAGTTATACTTTTCTGCTGGATGTTTAAGGCCAAGTTAAGGTGAGACCTGTATTAATCAATGCTTTGCTCTCTATCAAGGTCAGTTAAGTCTCCTTAGAAATTACCTTGAAACTATGCACAGCACCTTGTAGTATTTCTGTCAGTTTCTGCCATCTGGAGGAGTTACAGTCATTGTTTGACCAAGCTACTTTCTGTGAAAGCTCATGAGAATTTTTTCTGTTAGTGACTCTCCTTAGGCACAGTATACATCACGGATCACTTTCCTCTGTGGTCCCTAAATCTCCTTGGTCAGAAGACCAGGGACTCATCGAGTTATAGGATGTTGCAGCAGAAGTTCTCGTATGTCCTGAGTCTTCACTGACCTCAGAGGGCTAGGGACAAAATATTGGCTATCTTCCTAGCCTGTCTATCTTTCTAGGTTTTGGTCTCCAAACCTCAGTTGTTGAACATCCAGAAGAGAAGGTTAAAGATGTTACTCTGTAATAGAGGCAATAAGCTTAATATTGCAATCTTATATGTAAGTATCAAGTACCTTAGAACATAAAATAAAACTGTTATTTTACAACAATCATGGATATTCTAATATTTGAACCCCTAAAGAATATTAACAAACAATAGTTACATGTTTTGCACAGAAAATCGGAAATCAAAAGCATACATAACATTGCAGCATGACAATCAGGATGACATTTTGTAGTATGCTTAAATTTCTATTTTGACATAGTATCACTCTTTCAATCAATTATCTCTCTGTAATATATGAGAAACTTTTACCTAACTTTTGGACCTTTATTGAGATTTACATCACATAAGTTTTTTGTGAAATGCAGATGTCTGGATCTGAAAGAAATGTCTGTCCCCATCAGCAATCCTTGTTTTTCCTTTTGGAAGTCCTATACATCTGGAGGCACGAATACATTCAATACACCATGAGATTAACAATAATGAATTGTCACACACAAGGAGAACTTTTGCTTCTTAATTTAGTTTTGTACCAGGAGCATCTTTTTTGAGAAAACTGTTTTATTTTGTTTGGAAAACTTAACCTTTTGACCATGACCAAATTATTGGGGGTGACTCCCCCCACACAACCATCAGTGGAGTGCCCCAGTCATGACAGAAGAGCAAGTCTTTGAGGACCTTCAGGCAAGGCCCTACCTTGAGATGATGGAGAATTTAGAAAGTTATGTAACATTGCTGCTCTATTTACCCTCAGCTAAGTTACAGTCCTGAGAAATACATGAAACTGAAAACATTGTCCAAAATGAACTCATAGTGTTTTGTATTTTATTTCAAAGGAGATATTTGAAACATAACTAAGGTCTTGCTCTTTAATCTTATTTGGGGCTACTTTCTCCTACTGAAGAACGTCTTGATAAATTTCTCTGTTCTGTATCTTTCAGTTTGTCGCTTTTATTTTGTTTCTTAATTCTTCATGCATCTGTGAGATAGACAGTTGATCAGTGGAAGATCTCATGCTTAGCATGCAAATGGTCCTGGGCCCCACAGCAAGTGAACATATGCAAGCAATGTAGAAGAAAAATCTATGCATGGTTCCCATAGAACAAGGAAATTAGGATCCCTGTGTGCAGGTCCATGCAGCAAGGAGCGCTTTGGAACAGACATAATGTAATGCCAATATTCAGTGCAGGCTGGACAAACAGCTGAGACTCTGGAGCCACATTTACTTCTAGGACACCTATGCTCAGCATCATCTGTGTCTCCCTGGTCATGAAACTCTCACATCTGCCATCAGGTCCCTTGTTAACCCCCTTCAGTTTAACAAGATTCCCCAGGCTTGGTGTCAACATCAAAGTCTGAATAGGCCTTTGGACTAACCAATGTTCTTAACCTTAAGCACACATGTGATTGAGTGAAGGAGTTTATGGGTGTGCTCTTCTGACAGCAGAGACTCTGGTTCATCTGGTCTTAGGTAGAATGTGGCATTGCTGAGTTTGAAAAGTTCTGCATGCATTTCTTAGCCAGAATGAATTGAGAATTACTGACTCATATGCAGGACAAGTTGAAGAATGTCATTTGACTCCATTTCTGTATCTTTTCTCACCCGTATTTCTGCAGTAGCCAAAGGCTTTCGCCTACAAGCAAGTCCTATCTACCAGGCTACGGTAACATAATCAACACGGAAAATGAAGACTTACCAGGAGGGGAGTCACCTTCACCTGGAACCAGAGGTAAGTTGAAGCAGTACGCACTGCATCCAGTCGCAAAGGTTGCCAGGACCAGGACAATGCCCAGGAGAGCTTTCTGTTATAAAAGAAAATCCAAGTGGAGAGTGAGTGGATTCAGAGTGTCATCCTGGACTTAGCATCACACACGGGCTCCCTCCTGGGCTCTGGAATGAGGTTCTGAAGGTGGACCCTTCCTTGTGGTTATCCAGCCAGAGAGCCAGACCTACATAGTCACTGACTAAATGATGTGCAGAAGCAAACCTGTGCCTAGAATTCCACACCTGCAACAACAGAGTGCTTTCTTATCGGAGAAGTAGTTTGAAAAACCCATAATGATTAGGAATTTTAAACTGGTTTTCAGAGTATATACAAGGTAAAGGGAAGGGAAGAGAGGTTTAGAATGCAGTAAAACAATTACAAAACACAGAAGCAAAGATAATGCAGTTACAGATTTGTTTGAAATAATTTACATATGACTAGAAAGACAGATTATAGCAGTGTTAGTCCCTTTGCTAGTGGCACAGACAAAGTACCTAACCAGCTGCATTTTAAAGGGGGAGAAGTTTATTTTGGCTCACGCTTTGTAGAGGCATCAGTCCTTGCATGGCGGGCAGCATGGTAGAAAGGCCTGATGCTGAAGAAGGCGGTGTGATGCTCAAGGTGACCTGGAAGAGGATAAAGATGCAGTGAAGAGCTGGAAGGGAGATGATATACCCTTGCAGGCCACGCCCACAGTGATCTGCTCCTTCTGACCAAACCCCATCTCCTAACAGCAAGTCGGATGTCATGCCCCCAGTGAACTTCCAGCAGCTCTAAACTTGAGAGTCTGAGGCTTCGGGAAAACATTTAGATGTAAATCATATCATTCTCTTCATTTCCTCCCAGCAGACTAGCATGCATTTCTCAATTCAAAATAAATAATCTAAGAGTTGCTAGACTCCTAAAATTTTCAGTGTTGATGAAAAGTTCAACTCAAAAATACCCTCTGCGATTTAAAGCAAACTCTTAGCTGTGAACCTCTGCAAAAATAACAAAGGAAGTTGAGCACAGCCAATATACAATGGCACAGGTAAACATTTCCATTCCTAAAGGGGGAAAGAGGGGTATTGAAAGGTACGTGTCCAAAGAAAGCCCAAAACACAGCAGGGCAAAAACTAAACCTTGTACCTTCAAGGAAAAATATATCAAGATATAAGCTCCAAATTCCTTGATCAGTTGCTCCCCTAGGGCATTGCCTGTAGTTGCCATGCTCACGGCTTCTGTTTCAGGTTGGCTTTTCTCAATCTTCAAAGCTTTCCTCAGATGTTGCATTTTCGGGGATTTGCCAACTTCACTAATCTTCAGTGAACCTTGGGCTTTACTCGCACAGCTTCATGTACTATTGTCTCAGTTACTTTTCTGAGACAAAATATCCAACAACTAGAGTTAAAGGGATAAAGGTTTACTTATCTTATAGTTTGTAGAGGTTTCAGTCCATAGTTGACTGGCTCCAAGGCAGGGTGACTTGGAAGAGGGGCATATCAGAGAACAGTTCATGGGGCCCACAAGGTAGTTAAAGCAATGAGGGACCTGAACAGTATATTTCTGCTCCCCCTTTTTTAATTTTATCCAGGCCACTCAGAGTGCGTAGCACTCACACCCTTAATTCTAGTGTCCTTAAACCTAGCATTGCACCATGAATCAAGTCCAGTGTTAAACACTCTAGATCGAGTCTCCTCTGAAAAAGCCCCACCTATGACTGCACGAGGCTTTGGGGGGATACCTATACATGCGCTGTAACAGTTGTCCTTTCAGAAGCACACTGCCTGTCTTTCCGGGTCTTCTGAAGTCTGGGTGGAAGCCTCCATATCCCATAATTATTACCTTCTGGATGCCCATAAATCCAGTACCACGTAGATGATAGTAATGTCTGCCACTGGCTCCAGCAGTAGCCCACCTATTTGCATCATGGCTACAGGGGAATCTGAATGCCTTGAAGGTTGCGCACTGTAAAAGTTATCCCAGGGAGCCAATTTCGTAGGCAGGTCTTTTCCAACAGAATGCTTGGTGTTCTCCGCTCAGAGCAGTTATTTACTTTTCCTACCTTGTGTCTGATAAGGGTGGAGGTCTTTTGGATTTCTCCCTAAGCCCTCAGAGCATCCTTTGTATTGTTCCTGATGTAAAGTACTTGCTTTCTTTTTATTATAATCTTTTCAACAAACAAACTCTCCTCTGCTTCAAATTTGCAGGCCCCAAATTTACCAGAGCTTTGTTTTCTGTCCAACTGGAATGTAAAATATTATTTAGCTGTGCAATTTGCTCTTGATTCTCAATGTAGACTTACTAAAAACCCCCAACAGTGCCAATGTCACAACCTCAACATTAGGCTACCTTTTTTCTGTTGTTGAGAGGATTAATTGTCTGACTAAATTTGCATGTCTGTATATGGGTTCATATATTTACACTTCGAAGATATCAATGGATAAAGCAATAACCACTGTTGAGACCATGTCACCTTGTCTGTAGATTAGTTGTGATTGTGCTATTTTTTATGCTAATTGGTGTCTGTTTGTCAATATGTTTTTGTACTT
>PVLD010025222.1:0-24098 GCA_004027595.1 Dinomys branickii | reverse complement strand
CAGCATCCAGAGCTAATTCCCTTCTATGTTCTCTATAATTCTGTATTTCCTCAGTTGTTTTTGTATTAGCAGAAATGAAGATAACTTTATATTATACAGCATCCAGTGCAAATTCCCTACTATCTTATCTATAATTTGGTATTTCCTTTAATGTTTTTGTGTTAACTAATGTGAAGATAACTATGTAATACAACATCCAATTCTAATTCCCTACTATATTCTGTATAACTTTGTACTTTCTGTATTGTTTATGGCTTTTCTGGTTCATATGTCTCCATTCTTTTGTCTTTAAAATAAAATTAAAAAAAAAAACATCGTATTGTCTCCATGGTGTGAGAAATTGAAAGAATAAGGTTCAAATATATAGTAGACATTGTGAAGTGGGAAGAAATTGTTCAAAAGGAAAAAGGAACTAGGATGAGGGGAAAGGGACAGGGAAAGGGAATAAAATATAACTATACTACTAGTTAAAAATAACTATACTACTAGTTTCTCTTAGATCATTGAAAAGAAGTTTTGTGCCTATATCATTTGGAGAATTTTTATGACCATATCTTGTACTCTGAGTAACTGCTTTAAAGCTAACAATACTCAATGCATTAACTATTGTTATTCTTCCATTATTTTGTTGTGAAACTTTGTTTTACTTTTTTGACAAAATTTAAATAATTAGAGAATGAATTCTAAGTAACCATGGAAGTTAAGAGTAGGGAAAAGGTTACTGAGATAGCTCCTGAGAGACAGGGGGAGCCACAAAAGTGGGCTGCTAGTTAACTTACTTCTCAAAGGAAATATTATAGAGTAAACTCAGGAGGTGGGTACAATGCGAGTGAGAACTGTGATCAACCAATAACAAGTACAGCCAATTAGGAAATGACCCAATGGGAAAGCAGGTCACATAGAAAGTATACATGGAAAGAACAAAGACCTTCTTTAGGAAGGGATGGATCAGGGGTCTCAGTTACCCCCCAGGGTGACTGATGTATATCTAGACTTTATTGGACCAGATGATGCCAGTTATTTTACCCCCTGGGGAGTTATATAGGCCTGGTCACTCCATTTATCTTTGGGCCTGGCCTTCAACAAATGCATCCGACCACAGTTGTAATGTGTTCTCGTCTTTTACACTAACTCCCTTGAGGGCTTATCCCTGTCTGACTGCCTAGAATATTTCTACCCAATTTAGCTGTCTGTTAATACTAAGAGTATCCCTACCTCTATTGTTATGAATAAGTTAAGAAACCTGGGCACAATAAGAAGCAAAGATGAGAAAAGACGAGAATGTTGCTGGTGTGTTGTAGTGGCAAAGGCTGGGCTCTATTTCTTTCATATCTAAAATCCAAAATAAGACTCAAAATGTGGAGAAAATCTCCTAAGACAAAGGAAGATACTAATGAACATTTTCCCCCATATCTTTCTTAACATATATATGCTAAATATGGAGTGAAATATAACTAGAAACATATAAACATCCCCAGCAACTTGAACCAACAATAAGAAAAATGTCAAGCATTCCAAAGTACTAGTGCTGTTGGTCTTTCTAGTCCACTGGTTATACAGACATAATGTTACATAGTTGTGATCATCGTATATGCATTATTTTGGGTTCTGCATTTTTTACTCATTGCTTCATATGATCTTTTCCTTCTACATAGTTCTCATATTTCTCATTCTTAATAGTAATAAAATACACTATTCCTTGGCATTGATATACTAGTCTTCCTAAGCATTCCCTCACTATTCAGCAGTTAGGCTATTTACAATCTTTGCCTGGAATATACAGCATAACTATAAACATCTTTATACCAGTAAGATTTTTTTTACTTCTTTTGAATAAATCCTTGTGTCATATTACAAAGAGTTGGATCTCTGGGTTCAAGTATATGTTCATTTTTATGGGTCTTATATTTGTTGCCAAATTCCTTTGCAGAGTAATTTCATCAGGTTACAGTGCTTTTTTTCTCCAGTATCTCACACAACTAAGTAGACAATTTTTATAAATTTACTTTATTTGAGTTAATGCAAGATTTTGCTGCCTGGTTGTTTAAATTTGAATTCTACTAACTTTGAAAAGAGCTGAACATTTTCTGAATTTTTTTTCCTCTTTTTATTTTAAAGAGAGTAAAAAATAATAAAATAACATTAGAAATTATACAGAATTTCAAAAACCAAGATAATATGAATTCAACAATGGTTGTTACATTGCATATTGTTGTCCTCAAAGTAGTTGTTCAGATTACCAGATAGAAGCATTCATGATTGGTAAAAAAAACAATTAAACATTAGCTGTTCCTTTCAATAAGTCAATAGAAGTTAGCAGTGCAATTACCTTAACTGTCATGTATAGAGATAGAGATGACATATAGAGAGAGGTATAGTATAGATATACATACAGATATACATATTGATAGGCAGAGGTATATTCCCTTCCTTATGTTGATTTTGTTCTTCTTATTTCCAGTTGGGTTAGTAACACAAAGTTGTTGCCTGAGGCCGAGACCGGGAGGCTGTTTTGTATTCAGCCCTCACCTTGGCTTCTGTCTTGCCCTGCGAGAGCTGCTACTGCTGACTTGTCGGTGTCACTGGTGTCCCATCTTCTTTCCTTTGTAATTTAAACCTTGTTATTTTCCCACTTAAATAATTTCCCTGTATCCAGTTTCAAAAAGCTAATACACACTTCTCCGTATAGATTTTAGAGTGGACTTTTTTTGTAAAGAATGTAACATCTGGTCAAGTCGATCTTACTTGAAATGAAACCACCTTCAGATGCACTCCTAACCCTCAGGGTCTCTGCTTGCCTACATTTGCATCTGATAAACAGCTATTTCCCCCTCTCGCCACATGCCTTCTAATTATATCAGAGAATCTGTAAATTTTGGAAGATACCATGTTCTTGTTTACCTTTGCATCTTTTTATTTTGTGTCATGCCACTCCCTCTTCTTGTTTTTCCTCTTTCCCTGGATCTTTCCTGGTATCTTTAGTCTGGCTCTGGTACTGCATAGCAATTTTTTACTGTATCACTTATCAATTTTATGATAACTTTTATTCACATATTTGCCTCCCTTAGTAGATAGTGGACTAGAGTCAGAACCCTATTTTATTCATGCTGCATCCTTAGAATTTAAGGATAACTTCTAAATAATTATTGAAAGAGCAGTATTTTTTTCTACTCCACAACTGGCTCTTGAATAATATTCACAAGTCTTGAAAATGCTCTCAAGAGTACGGATCAAGCTCTGTGTCTCCTTGACTTCTTGATCTGTAATCTCTTAACTTCTTGATCTGTGATGTCTCAAAAAGATTATCTTTATTACTGCATTGTGGGGCAATCTCTCTAGAGACTCTTCTAGCTTCTTGCTACCCTGAACAAAGAATTTGTCAACACAAGTGAAAATGATAACAAGGTATTTTATTTCTTAAAGGTAGGAAAAGAAATATGCTCTGCAGATTGAGTGCACAGCAATTAAAGTATGAAAAGAAGTACTGCTGTCTACCCGTGGGCTTTTTCTTAGGTGTGCAGCAAGTAGAAAGCAGGACTTGAGGATCAGCTCAAGTTAGATCAATCTTAAGTGATAGTCTGGACCCATCTACGAATCTATTTGAATCCTCCAAAACTCATCTCAAAAAAAAATTTTTTTTTTACCTCTGGGCAAGATCATTCATGGAGAAGGGACATGTATTTTCATAACACCCTGCTCCCCCACCCCACCCCAAGCCTTCTTGAACCTGATGGTATTAGGAGGTTTTGAATCAATCAGATGATAGGAAGTGCTGCTTCTTACAATCAGCAGGGCTGGATGGCTTTGGTGATGGGACAGCGCATGTATGGGTATGGAGGTGAGATGCGGGGAGTAGGCCTGGGAGAAAACAGAGTAGAAGAAGCGACTGAACTAGGTCCTGCCTTTCTCAGGGGTCTCTCACGCCTTTCTTGGTTCTGTTACTGGGGCAACAGCATATCTGGAGTGCTCTATTTAGGGTACTCAATAGTTCACTTTCTATGGTTCTGGTTAGTCCTGACTCGTTCTATTGACATGTGGGGTATAATGAACTGTACATTTCGTTTTGATTTTGGATCTTGCTATATGATCACAAAGACCTAGACATAAAGGATTTCTATCTATTTTCTTACCTTTTATGGAACAAATCAAACTGGAACAGTGTGGTAGCCCTTACAGCATAAGATTAATTTTACAATCAAGGCCCATAAAAGTGGGTCTGTCAGACCTACACTTATTCTTTAGAATATTTCTATTGATGAATTATTAATTATAGTTTATGAGTTTTATTATATTAAACAATGAGTACTTAACAGAAAAAAGAACAAAAATAAAGTATTGAGTTTTTAAATTTTGTTTATTAAAAAAATCAAAATTTTCAACATTGACTGGTTTTTGGTGTACAGAGCCTAAAGAAGAACATAAGAAATAAATTCCCAGATGAACTACAATGAAAAGATCAATAGTACTCTATAAAAATGTCTTTACTTCAATGATCACACCTAAGGCAGTCGGCATGCAGAGCTTATACTGACAGCACATGTCTTTCGCACTCCTGGCCTTTTCATAAAGACATACTTGACATCTCAGTGGTGTAACTGTTTTGTCAGGAAGTTCTTATTATATTATATAGTGCGTAGCTAACAGGAACAAAATATCAATAAAATAAATTATTAAATTCTTATTATATATTGTGCATTCAGAGTAGACATCGGTATTTTCACATCAGCTGTGTACTTCCTTACAAAACTTAAAAAGATAATGTCAGAAATAAATTCCCACATTAACTACATGGAAAATACCAATAGAACTGTACCACAAAAATAAGCTTTGCTTCAACTGCCGCATGCCGAGGCAGCCTTCACACCTGACAACCGCATGTTCCGTGCACCTGTCTTACTGCACTGACAGTGCATGTGTGTAGCTCTCTTTTCCTATGTGACAGTCTTGTCACCTCTCCTCTCTTCCTGTCTTGTCAGGAGATTCCTACTGTACTGTACCACACGGATTAGCGGGAAATAACATGTCAAAAAATAAAATAGCAAGTATGTATTCAGTGCTTAGAATAGACATCAACATTTTCACATAGCTGTGTACTTGCTTGCAAAAACTAAAAAATGACATCAAAATAAAAACTTATGCAAACTACAATATAAACACAAACAGAAGTCTGCGACAGAAATACACTTTCCTTCAATTGTGACACCTAAGGCAGTTTTCACACACCACCACATTTTCACGCCAGCTGTTTACTTGCTTGAAAAACCCAAAATGTAACATCAAAAATAAAAACTTACGTGAATGACACTGTAAACACAAATGAAAGTCTACTGCAGCAATAAGCTTTGCTTCAACTGTGACACCTAAGGCGGTCTTCATACAGAGAACCGCATGTTCCATACACGAGTATCACTTACACTGGTAGTACCTGTGTTTTGTTTTCCTGTCCTTTCTTGTAAGGCACCATTGACATCTTTTTTGTTTTCGTGTTGTCACAGTAGGTCTTTGTGATACTGCACCTGCCTCTTCGGCCGTCAGTTCACCGGTGTGCTCCACTATCTTTCTGGGGCCTCGTAGGTTAGTTTCTCTGTTGGGCCCAGAACAATACCAATAGGCAGAGTTGGACAGAGAGCACTAGTAC
Source organism: Dinomys branickii (assembly GCA_004027595.1). Lineage (NCBI taxonomy): Eukaryota > Metazoa > Chordata > Mammalia > Rodentia > Dinomyidae > Dinomys > Dinomys branickii. The sequence goes on along the minus strand of PVLD010025222.1, from coordinate 18,460 downwards.
CCACAAAATTTCTAGCAGACAGCAGAGAAAGCTGAAACGGAGCCCTTCCTGCAGATCTCTGGGTCTCTCCTTCTGACCAAAAAAAAAAAAAAAAGAAACCCATATGCTTCCTTTCCCCCTTCCAATGTGGTAGAACACACTAGGAGGGAACCACTATTTCCCACCCAGACCAAGCTATAACAATTGTCCCCAGAGCCATGAGAAAACTTTCTGAACTACTCAGCTCCCACTGATCCCACCTCCACCCTCCAGTTCACGAATTCTCCCTGATAATACCAGAAATTTTTAATCTTTGAGTTTTGTGACAGATAGAAGCCTCAGAGTGGGAGAGAAGAGACTGGAACCAGAAGAGACCCAGAATAGCAAAAGCCATCCTGGGCAACAAAGCCAAGTCAGGTGGAATCACACTCCCTGACCTGAAATTATACTACAAAGCTACTGTAATAAAATCCACTTGGTAGTGGCTAAAAAACAGACCAGAGGATCAGTGGAGCAGACTAGAAGAGGCAGCCACAACCACAAACACACTCAGCCACATAATCTTTGATAAAGGAGCCAAAGAAACTCACTGGAAAAAAGATAGCCTCTTTAATAAATGGTGCTGGAAAAATTGGCTTGCCTCCTGCCAAAGACTGAAAATAGACCCAAGTCTATCAGTGTGCACCAAACTCAAGTCAAAGTAGATCACAAATCTCAATATTAAAATGGAAACAATAAATCTATTGGAAGAGGAAGTAGGTAAAAATCTTGAAGACACAGAGGTAGGCAGAGAGTTCATGAACAAAAATCAAACTACACGGGAAATACTTCAAAGAATCAACAACTGAGACCTCATCCTACTGTAAGGTTTCTGCACATCTAAAGAAATCACCAGCAGAGTAAAAAGAAAACCCACAAATTGGGAAAATTTTAGCTGACTGTCCCTCGGACAAAAGTCTTCTATCTAGAACACATAAAGAATTAAAAAACATCAGCTTCCCCCCAAATTTAAAGACCCAATCCAAAAATGGGCATCTGAGATGAACACACACTTCTCAGGTAAAGAAATACAAATGGCAAATAAATACATGAGAAAATGTTCAACATCAATAGTCATTTGAGAAATGCAAATTAAAACAACACTGAGATTTCATCTCACCCCAGTAAGAATGCTATTTTCAAGTAATCACCCAATAACAAATGCTGGCGAGGTTGTGGAGAAATAGAAACTTAGGGGCTGGGGATATAGCTCAGTGGAATAAGCACCTGCCTAGCAAGCGCAGGGTCCTGAGTTTGATCCCCAGTACCGCCAAAAAAAAAAAAAAAAAAAAAAAGAGAGAAATAGAAACTCTTCTCCACTGCTGGTGGGAGTGCAGATTGGTGAAACCACTGTGAAATCAATTTGGAGAGTCCTTGGCAAACTAGGTCTGGAGGTCCCATTCAACCCAGCCATTCCCCTTCTGGGTATTTTCCCAGAAGATCTGAAAACATCCTATTACAGTGATATATGTGCACCCATGTTTATAGCAGCACAATTTGTAATTGCTAAATTGTGGAAGCAACCCAAATGTCCATCCACTGAGGAATGGATAAAACAATTGTGGTACTTCTATATATTACTGAGTATTACTCAGCTATAAAGAAAGATAAACTCGAGGCTTTCACAGATAAATGGTCACAACTAGAGACCATACTCATAAGTGAAATAAGCAAGACCTCCATGTGTAAGCAATGTATTGTCTCACTAGTGTAAGAACCTGAAAGAGTGAATAAAAATTAGGAGGTAAGACAGACATTGTGAATGGAAAGAAACATGCTCAAAAGTAAAGAGCAACTAGAGTAAGTGAAAAGAGAAAGGAAAGAAAGGGAAATAATGTATGCTATGTGTAAAGGGAAATTATGTATGTAGGTAGGTACAGGATAGCTAACAGAGTTGAACTATTGACTTCTATCACTTTACTGAAAGGAACAGTCAATGATTAATTATTTGATCAATCCTGCATGTCTCTATTTGTTCTCCCGAGAATCCACTTTGAAGATATCAATACATAATACAACAACCATTGATAATTTCCTGTCACTTTGTCTGTAACTCTGTACTCTTTGTATTGTTCCTATGCTATTTTGTAAATGGATGTGTGTCTGTTAATATGTTTTCCTTCTTTTACTTTTAAAATAAATTAAAAACAATCCATTGTATAAAAAGACCACAAACACTTAAACATTTTGTACATTAAGGTAGCTGATTTGTGCATAGTATGTAACATATCATAATGTGTTTGGCTTTTTAATTAGCTACATTAATTTTCAACTACATTCTCTACATGGTTTGCATGCATTTCTTGGTGATCCTAAATAACCTTCTATAAAGTGAATTTGTTTTAGTAATATATATATATGTATATATATATATGTGTGTGTGTGTGTGTGTGTGTGTGTGTGTGTATACATACATATATATATACACACACACATGGCATTTCTTCATGATTAAGCATTTTCCAGTAATTAATTCTTCAAGTTTTAACATGGAAATCTTTGAATGCCCTGTTGCAGCAGTATATAATATGCATTCACAAGTGCTGTACCACAAATTATCTGTATCTGTATTACAATTTTTATACCATTTTAGTCTTTTCCTTCAGAAATTGTAAAGTGATGACATTTAGTCTGCTAAGTCAACACCTTTCTCTGCAGTAATGTAAAGAGAAGATCAGGTTTTATGTTCCTAGGTTTTCTTTCAATCAATATACATGCATGATCTTTACCAGTCCTTAGCATGTAAATAGTTCTTTTATCAGTAGATCTAACAAATTTACACCAGAATAATTTGCAAACTTTATTTCACTGTATTTGCTTTAATTTAATTGTTCTGATAAAAATTTTAAATTTGGCTGCATTGTGCCATAAAAATATATTTCTTTTTATAAAAGTTCTGTGCTAGAGGTATGCTCAAATAATAAGGACCTGCATATAAAGTGTAATATTCTAATTATAAGCCATCAACAAATTTCAAAACATCCTAAGGTATACATGCATCAAAGGGAATGTGCTTTCCCCAGCACAGACATGCAAATGATCAGGCAAATATCATTTTAATAATTTTATCCTATATTTCTGCATTCTCTTTTGTTATACTATTGAAAATTCAGATATCCTCATCATAAAATTATATTTTGATATATCACTACAGTTTTCCAGGTTTTGCTGCATTCTTGAATGTGCTAATAATCTCTTCCATGATTTTTCTAAGTTTATTCAAAGGATCCTTGGTTCTACATTGGGTATTGTCAGAAAAATGTGGACAGTGAAGAATAGGCAATAAAATGATTGCATTGCATGGCATTCTTTATATGAGCGCTAGCATGTGTGTTACTTTCAGACTAATATAATCTAATGTCTAGTAATGCTACTGTCCCCATCAATAATAATATGCTTCTAAAAATTTTTGTCTCAATTGTAACAGATACCCAACATTATTAAAGTTTTCTTCTTTTTGCACTAACACTTCATTTTAAGCCATGCCTACTTGTTTCTTTGACTCTAACTTCAAGTATGTTGTCAGATATGAATAATTTATACCATGCAAAAGGATCAGTGCAAACAATATTTCTTATTAGAAGTTCCATGTATACCAGTTCCATGTGCTCATGTTCTATCACATTTCTATTATTAGATCTCATTCTTCATCTTGATCTTGTATGTTTATATCCAAATCCACACTATGATCATGGAATGTATTGGCCTCAAGATTACATTCTTCTAAATCTAATGCATCTTCATCTGAAGAGTAACAGATAGGTCATGACCTTTTCTCCTGATCAGATATAATTGTAAATTCACCTGATGAATCATCTATTTTCTATATTTGATATTAATGGGGCAAAATTTTACAAAATCAAACTACTCTTAAAATTGAAAAATGAAGCACCCTTAAAACTGAAAAATTATAAAAGGAAAATCCCCAATGAAAATGGGAACCAAGGAACAACAAGAGAATGATTTACTTTTGAACTTAATAATAATCTCACCATGAAATAACAATGATTGTTTTTGTTTTAGCATCTTATATTCATAAAAAACATACATACCTATACAAAATCAGATGATTGAATTGAAATCAGAGCCACCCAGCACCAAGATGTATGAATTCAACTGGACCTGCCTGGCAGCGAGAGGTGAATTATGGCCACATGGTGACCTGATTAAATACAGGAGGTTAGGGTCAAGGGTGCAAGAAGGAAGACCTGAAACTTTAAACTATGTGATAGGAGGAGAGAGAAGCAGGGCAAAGGATCCTGTAGGGGTGGAGAGATGTCTACAGAACTAGGTGACGGTAACGGAAAAAGCTGATAGAAAATAGGTGATAAAAAGCAACAAAAAATAAATCATATGAAGAATAAAAATAAGAGAAAATTGAAGGGCAAAGAATTAAAAGGGAGAAAAAATGAGAAAAACAAGTAGGAAAAAGAGATAGAAAAAAAGCCAGGGGACAATGGAAAAGTCCACATACTTCAACAAACTAGTGAAGAAGAAAAAGGAGTGAAAACGCTCTCTCTCTCTCCCTCTTTCATAAAAATATAAAAGAAACAGACAAAAAATGCAGGAAGCAAATAATGGTCTTTGTAATATGCTGTATATTCAATGTCAACAAAATCAGAAAAGTCTAATTCTGACATACAGACTCTGTGTTTTACTCAAAGCACAGATAACTCTGAAGGCTATACGAGGGGAGGAGGTTAAGGATGGAAATTTCACTTTATTATGACGCACAGGGTCCATTGAGACTTCTGTGGACTCGAGACACTTTTGACTTCATGGGTACCTTCTGCCCTAGATTCATACCATAAATTACATTTTATGACTTTAGTGATACAGATACATCAAAACATTTTCTTCAACTTAAAACTACAGTGATAAAAACAGCATAATTCTGGTACAAAAAGAAATAGGAGCACCGCTGGAATAGGACAGAGGATGTAGGAAAAACCCCATGCACATTCAGCCATTTGATCTTTGACAAAATGGCCAGAAACATACACCAGAGGAAAGACAGGCTTTAATACTGGGAAAACTCTACCCACATACAGAACATTGAATCTAGAACCATACACTAATCTTTTCCTAGGTACTAAACTAAAATCAAAAAGGATCAAAGAGCCAAATGATAAAACAGAAAACATTATCTGCTGGAAGATAAAATAGGTCAAACTCTTGAAGTCATAAATACAGGCAAGCACTTTCTAAACAGAACCCTGGTTGCACAAGAAGTAGTGCCAAGAATCAACAAGTGGGATCATATCAAATTAAAAAGCTTCTGCACAACAAAAGAAACAACCAACAGGGTAGAAAGACAACCTAGTGAAGAGGAAAAATGTTTGCCAGCTATACTTTAGGGGACTAAAATCTAGAATATATAAAGAACTGAATACCAGAACCTGTGAAATTTATAAAGAACAGAAATACATTCCCTCATAAGTGTGTATGTTTGGAATTCCAAACTACAGGCACAGCCAGCTAGTCAGTGCCTGCTTGCTGTGGAACCTCAGAGCTGAAGAGCAGAGGGATCTGAACTCCTTTGACAAGGACCAAGCTCTCATGATAATGAACACACTCCCTCAAAAATAAAATTAATAGATTCATTTCTTAAAGATTCCATCTTCCAACACTACATTGAGGATTAAGTTCCTAACACATGCTTTTTAGAGGACACTTTTAAACCATAGCAAAAACTAAAATCATAAGTGATAAAAAGAAGACATAGGTAAATTGGACTTTATTAAAATTAAGAACTGTACATCATCACAACCATCAAGCGTATGAAGAGAGAGAATGGAGGAAATATTCACAAGTCATGTATCTGATAAGGGACTACATCCAGAATATATATGGTTTTTACAACTCAGCAACAAAAAGACAACCTAATTAAAATATGGACTGATGCCATTGGAATATATTTTTCTGAAAATGTATATAAATTTTATGTGAATAGATACCTAACATCATTAGTTATTAAGTAAATGCAAATCAAAATCACAATGAAATACCATCTCACACCAACTAGGATTATAACCAAAACTTTATACTTTAATATGTACTGGAAAATATCTGGAGAAACTGGAATCCCCATATATTGGTAGTGAGAATGTGAATATAATGATACAGATGCCTTGGAAAACACTCTGCCAGTTATGCAAAAGGTTAAACATAATCATCAGACAGCTCAGCAATTTTACCTGTGTGTGTATACATATATATACATATAAAACGTATGTTCATACACAAAAAATCTACACATACATATTCATAGTAGCACTATTCATAAGAACCAAAAAATGGAAACAATCCAAATTACAGATGGATGGATAACGATGAACAGTAAATGAACAACTATATCCATTCAATGGAATATTAGTAGATAATAAAACGAAATGAAATGCCAATATAAGTTACAACATGAACAAATCTGGAAAACTTGCTACTGAAAGAAGCTAGTCCTAAAAGGTCTCACATTGTATGATTCTTTTTATATAAAAAGTTTTATTGCTAGTGAAGACTAGGAAAATAAGAACTTATTGCTAATGGATATGTGTTTCTTTTTGGAATGATGAATATTCTAGAATTAAATTAGGTTCACAATTGCACAACTCTGTAAATATAATAAAAAACTATTTAATTGTGCACATATACAGGTGACTTCCACACTATGTAAATTATATTTCCACAACCTATTAAAAGTGTAATAAAATAATTGTAAGATAAAATCAAGTAAATATCCCAAAGAGTTCAGCAGAGACAGAGAATTTGAAATCAAATATTACTGATACAGAGAAATAACTCAGGATACCCAGAAGTTGTTGATCTTGTAGGAGATTCATACCTAGTAAAAAATGTTTACAGAAAAATAAACCTTACCAACTTTAACAATGCAAAGGTAAAGGGACAGTTGAAAGACAACAGAAGATAGAAATGGTGAGAAGAAGTAAACATAGAGAGGCCGATACTCTTGTGTTACGAGTGGGGATTCGTGTCTAAATGTTCAGCATAGTAAGAAGGTAGAGGAGGCCCCCCCTCCACATGTGGAATTTGCGTAACTCATGGTTGGACTAGTAAGGACAGCTCTTTCTTACGTGTGCTCTGGAGAACATCAATTCTGCAAAATACTAACATTATATGGAGGGAAAAAATAAAAAGTTCCATGATCAAGTAAGTCTGAGAAATAACATGTCCACACCTTGAAACACTTCATGTTACTGTCAGTACATTAGTTTACGTTCTGAGTCTCTAAGAAGGGAATTTAGAATGCAGAATTGCCTGAATTTAGGTCATCTTGAGGGACTGTTACTTCCCTAGCATAGTTTGGACCACATCGACTTAGAACATGAGCTCTGGGTTTGTGTGAGGACTTACAGTAGAACAAGCATTTTAAAAGCCACAATTGGGAGAATTCTGAGAATTTTGACTTCTTCAATGAGCTTATTACTTGCCTACTTGCTTCCACCTTTGTCTCGCTCCAATCTGCTCATCTTTTAGAAACATAATTATATGATGTCAGTCACTGCTAAAGACTCATGAATGACTTTTCATTGTTCTTACAATAAAATTTAAAGTCTTCCAGTGTCCCACAGAGCTCTAGTATAGCGCGAATGACCTGGCTGCTGACCAGCTCTTCACTGTCATCTTCATTTCTGTCTTCTGCCACTGATTCCCCATTTTTACAGCACTAGAGATTGAACCCAGGCTTTCATGCTGAGCTACATCCCCACTGCTTGTTCAAAACCTTTTTATTTTGAGACACATTCTTGCTAAATGGCTAAGGTACCAGGCTAGGCTCAAACTTGCATTCCTCCTGCCTCAGCTTCCCAGAGTGATAGGATTACAAGCATGTTCAACCATGCCAGGCTCACTTTCCTTTTCTTCATTTCAGCCTCACAGGCCTGAAACATACTGAACTTCTCCCTGGAGCGTTCCTCTTAACCACGTCGCTGGCTTCTTCTCATCCATTAATCCTTTAAGTAACCTAGCTCAATGATTCTCTATCCATGTACACTGTTAGTTCTTTTTATAGCATCTATTATAAGTTCTGCATGCATGTTTACTTGTTGATTATATATTATAAGTCCCATAACAGCAGAAAATATGTTTGCTGTATTCACAGTTGCATATCCAGTATGTACACACCTACATACCTAGTACTTACACACTCACACTTGCTGCGTGAATACAGTAAGAAACAATGTACTAAGTAATTCCCACTTTCTGCAGAGTTTTAGCAAAATATTCTCTCATGAACCTGTGTGAGACTAGAAAGATAGATAGTATGTTTTGTTCCATGGGGCTCCAGAAGGCTGTGAAAGCATTTTAATTTGAGCAAAGGATAGAAGCAGAACAGAAGTGGGAAGTAAATCACGGTCTTTGTAATATGCTATATATTCAATGTCAACAAGATCAGAAAAGTCTAATTCTGACATACAGACTCTGTGTTTTACTCAAAGCAAAGATAACTCTGAAGGCTATATGAGGGGGGAGGCTAGGGGGACATTTCACTGTATTACTACACATAGGGCCCATTGAGACTTCTGTGGACTCAGGGCGCTTCTGACTTCATTGGCGCCTTCTTCCTTAGATTCATACTATAAACTATATTTTTTGTATTTACTGATACAAAGACAAATACATCAAAACATTTTATTCAGATTAAAACATTACCGATTCTTCTCCTCACTTGTTAAATTTTAAAGATAATTAAAAACCAATAAAAATTATACAGATTTTCAAAACTAGATGATGGGAAATTAGCAATGGTTATTATATTGCACATTTTTATCTTCAAAATAGTTGCTCAGATTACCAGATATAGGCATGTAAGATTGATCAATAATATAAATACTAACTAAAAAGAGTAAATAAAATCTGAAAGGTACAATAAATATTGTGAAAGGGAAAGAAACTGCTCAGTAGGAAAGAACAACTGGGATGAGGGGAAGGAGAAAAGAAAGAAGGTAAGAAAAATGTATGTATGTATACAAAAGTTAGCTAATATAATTGTACTACTAATGTCTATTAGTTTATTGAAAGGAACAGCTAATGTTTAATTTTTTGTCAATCTTGCATACCTATATCTGGCAATCTGAGCAACTATTTTTAAAAGAACAATAATACAATAACCATTGTTGATTACCTACATCTTGTTTTGAAATTCTGTATCATTTTCATATTTTTGTGTTGTCTTTTTCTTTGTTTTGTTACTTTGTTTTTGTTTTCTCTTTAAATATATATATATATATATATATATATGAAATGTTACTTCCAATGAACTAATAGAATTAGTAGTACAATTATCTTAGCTGTCTTGTATGTGTATATATATATGCCTTCCTTCTTTTCTACTTTCCCCCATCCCAGTTGTTCTTTCCTTTTGAGCAATTCCTTTCCCTTTCACAATATCTTTTGTGTCTTATTTACTCTTTCAGTTTCTTACACTAGGGAGACAATCCAGTATTTACACATGTGGGTCTGATTTATTTCACTTATGAGTGTGGTCTATAGATGCATCTATTTACCTATAACAGCCTTGAGTTAAAGTTTTTTATAGTTCAGTAATACTCCATTGTACAGAAGGGTAGGCAGAGTTCTTGAACAAAAACCAAGCTGCATTGGAAATACTTCAAAGAATCAACAACAGGGGTCTCATCTTATTGAAAAGATTTTGCACATCAAAAGGAATCACCAACAGAGTGAAAAGAAAACCCACAAAGTGGGAAAAAATTTTAGCCAACTATCCCTCAGACAAAGGACTTCTATCTAGAACATATAAAGAATTAAAACAAAACAGATCCCCAAAATTCAAAGACCCTGTCCAAAAATGGGCAACTGAGATGAATACACACTTCTCAGATGAAGATATACAAATGCAAATAAATATATCAAAAAATGTTCATCATCACTGGTCATCTGAGAAATGCAAATTAAAACAACACTGAGATTCCATCTCATCCTGGAAAGATTAGCTACTATCAAGAAAACAACCAATAACAAATCAATCAATAGCAAGGCCTAGTTACCTATTGCTTTGGTCAATTTGAGTAATTGGTTAATCTCTCTAAAGAGGTCAGTGGGGAAAAAGGAACCCTTTTACACTGTTGGTGGGAGTGTGGAATGGTACAGCCACTGTGGAAATCAGTGTGGAGTTTCCTCCAAAAACTAAGATTAGAGGTCCCACTTGACCCAACTATTCCCCTTCTGGGTGTCTTCCCAGAAGAATTAAAAACATCATTCTGCAGCAATATATATGCACCTATGTTTATAGCAGCACAATTTGTAATAGCCAAATCTTGGAAACAACCCAAATGCCCATCAACTGAAGGATGGATAAAAAGATGAGACCCTTCAAGGTGTTTGTGCGTCCTAGGATTTGTGCTTTCTGTCCTTAAAGGAGAAGTCAGTTGTCCCTATACATGTCAAGAAGAAAAATCAAATAGAGACAAAAGATAATTTTAGATATTTATTTGTTGTCACAACCACTCGACACCAGTCTCTCATAAGGAGGTAGTAATATGTTATTTGTGAGATGCCTTTAAGGTCTAAGCTTTTTGAATTCTAAGGTATTTGTTTATTACAAAATAAAACCTTCCCAATTATTTTCTTACTCTATAATAATAATATTCTGTTTTCTCTTGTAGTGAATCAATATAGCAGGATATGAAGACCATGGACTTTGGATCTAAGCAAGGCCTAGATCACTTATTACCTGGGTCAATTTAAGGAATTTGTTAATCTCTCTAAAGCCTTTGCCTCTTCATCTATAAAGTGGGACTAATTAAATTAGATGTGTTCTGAAAATGAATGAGGTAATAAATTTAAAATGCTTAGAACAGTTCCTGGTGTATGATAAACACAACTGTAAGCACAGAGGTGTTATAAAGATGCAAAGGCCAATGTCAGCAGGATTTTGTTGTTGCTGTTTGTGCTTTGTTTCGGCAAATGACTCCGGACTTAGGCTTCTGAGCAGTTCAGAGAATTGAGTGGGAAGAAAGCTGGGAAGGTTAGCTGTGATCCCACATCACTGTGGTCGGAGTGGTCACAGCTCCACTTCCTGCCTAGGCACCTCCTTTGCCACATCGTTATTTGGAGGGGGAAGGTGCACAGGTGGGGACAATTTGGCACATGCAATAATTATCACAATGATATTCCTAATAATTGTTCTATTTTATTTCAGCTGTGAAAGTATTATATGAATTCTCCAAACTACAAGAGAAGAGAATAATGTATTTCTCTTAGTTCATAAAAAGAGAATTTATGTGTCTGCCTCTAGAGAAAAACCAAAGCTGTTCATTGCTCATTAACAAGGAAGCACTTACTACTGTAAGCGTTTGCTTCCTAGCTGGGAATTGTATTAATGACCCGTTACTTCCAAATTTACTTTCTCTTATTCTCCCTGAAAAACTTCTTTCTTGACTTCAGGGGCAGCCTAATTTCTTATCCAAAATCAACCTTATGTGTTGTTGTTATTATGAAGGACATTTCTCTCTGCCTCTGATAGCAGAGAAGTCAGTCCAGGATGGGAGTTAGAACATTGGAGAAGGAGGACAGAGTCCTGGAACACAGACTTGGGTTTGACATTTTACAAGTCAAATATTCCTAGGAAATACTCTTCCTCATATTCTCTTCTTTTCCATCATTTTCCTCCTTTCTCTCTTCTTTGCAGTCCTGCTTTCCAAGAATGCTCAGTGATGCTACAAGATCAGGATTTGTCAGTGTTGGGACCCACAATCCTCCTCCATTAAAAGCATCTAGAGGGACTGTTAAAAATGTAGCATCATTCTTAGAATCCAGCTCAGAACTGCTGAACAGGAATGCGTGGGGATGGTACCCAAATACTGTCATTTGGACAAAGACTCCAAAATATGAGGCTCAGTACCTACTGTCATAGACAGAGCATGGATTTCTTTCAGTTAGTGAACATTTGTAATATCAGACCAGTTGTACTCTTTTGGGGAATTGGTACATGCATGTAAGATATCTAGATAATTTTCAATCACTTTACCTTCCTTTCCCTTTTTTTTTTCCTTCCCCCAGACTCCTTCTTTATCTCCAAAGGTGTACATTGTAGTTTCTATCATCTTTTATTTATTTATTATTTATTTATTCACTTATATTTTAAGTTTCTGAAAACATGTGCATTAACTTTCTGAGTCTGAATTATTTCACTTAATGTGATGATCTCAGTTCCATCCATTTTCTTGAAATGATTGTAATCCCATTTATGAATAATATTCCATTGTGTATAGGCACCATCATTCCTTTATCCAGTCATGCGTTGCAGGATACCTAGGCTGTTTTCAGTGCATAGTTGTTGTGAATTGCACTGCTATACACATGTATCACTTTAGCATAATGGCTTTAATTTTTTTCAGGAATACTCCCAGAAGAGGTAGATCTGGGTCAAATGGCATTTCTATATTTAGTTTTTTAAGGACTTCCCATGATTTCTATAGTAGTTTTGCTGGTTTACATTCTAATCAACAACTTACGAGGATTCCTCTGTCCCTGTGTCCTTACCAACATCCACTGACCTTTGTGCTTTTGATGGCCGTTGTGACTGGAGTAAGATGGAATCTCATAGTTTTGATTGGCTCTTCCCGAACAGCTACAGACACTGAGCAATTTTTCATATACTTATTGGCCATTTGTACTTCTTCTTTTAAGAAGTGTCTATTCAATTCATTTTCCCCAAGTTTTGATTGGGCCATTTGGGTTGGGGGGCAGTTAATTTTTAAATTTCTCCATATATTTTAAATATTAACCTTTTCTCAGAAGAGTAGGTAGCACAATTTTCCTCTCACTCTGTAGTTTTTCTTTTTACTCTTTTGTTTCCTCTGCTGTGCAGAAGCTTTTAAATTTGATGCAATCCTATTTATTGATATTACTTCTTGTGCTATTGCATTTCTCTTTAGGAAGTCTTTATAGGCAGAGCAAGTTTTATCTTGTGTTTTACAAGTAAAGGAATGAAAGTACACAAACGTTAAGCTCATAAGCCAGGATCAGGGAAAGAAAATTCACATGTATGAGTGCCAGCTGTGTACCCATCATGCCTCTATTCCTTTATGCATGCTTTCTGGTCCATCCTCACATCACTTTTCAGGAGTAGATGCTATTCTGTCCATATGAAATGCACCCGTGTTCACATGGCTAATGAGCCGTGGCACCAGGTCTCCCATTGGATATCTGTTTTACTCCTAAGCCCATTCTCTTTCTACTCTCTGATGCTGTTTTTCTTCATCTTTCCAATAAGCCAAATAGTTGAAAATACAAAATAAAATATCCTTCTTCACCTGAAGTCCACAATGCTTACTCTCAAGTCAGCTTCTCATCAAGACCTCAGCTTTTGCAAACTTGCTCTTCTATATGAAATTCTAAATGACATTTTGATGGGTTTTTCCTCCTTCCTACCAGGCTCTAGAGCCAGAGCAAATCATATTCAGTCATTTATAGTGCTTTTGCTTGAGTCCAGCTCTGTGTAACTTCTCAGTAGTATTTCTGGCTGTTGAGCCATGCCTATCATAATATTTCTCTGGCCAGCCCTTCCAGCTCCATCCAGAGCCTTCCACATGTATTTTGACATCTTCTCCCATAGCTCTGTATTTCCCATTTTCTTCATTCTAATGAAGCAGACCTACTTTGGTGTTCTACATGTTTTGTTCTTATTTGTCTGTCTTGTTTCAGAGATTGTCTTTAGCCTCCCTCCTCTCAGATCCCCTCCTGGTAGCAAACTGACATCATTTTTGGGGATCACTTCTGGGTACCAATACCTGGAAGCCTATTTGAGTAGGATTCGCAGGCTTCTCAAGTAAGTGAGTGAGTACTGACACCCACTATGACTGTCTTCTGTGGGCTTGAAAAGAAAAATCAAAAGTACCATCACCATCTCTGATTAGTTTTAACAAAGGCTTTAGAGTCAGAACTGGGTTTGAATTTTAGCTCTGCAATGTATGACCTGGATGATCTTGAGCAGTTTCTTCATCTCAAAGTGAAAATGATCATACAAATATCATAGGCTTATAAAATATGTAAACCATTTATCAAATGCCTATCAGTCAATAAGTGGTAATTAATTTATTTTATCCTTTCTTCATTCAGGACCTCAAGTTAAAGCTCCTGACTACAATTTTATGACAAGAGAGATTGGTTGAAGAGTTTCACTCATCTCAAATCCTGTATATTACAGGGTCTATAAATTTATCAAATAAAGGGAAACATGAATTTTCAAAGAGAGATCTGCACTAGTCATTAAAATGAACCAGCATATAGCTATGTTATTTATTGATGTACTGCCAGTGTGATATTAAACAGAGAGAGTAGGAAGAGGAGAGAAAGAGATGAAAAACAGAAGAAAGGACAATTGAAGAGAAGGAGAGAGAACAGGAGAAGGAGAAAGATAAAGACTGATAGAAACAGAGAGATGGAGAGAGGGAGAGAGGGAGAGAGAGAGAAAGAGACACTAGTATTGCATTTGCTCCATGTAATGCTTAGTTATAACTCACTATATAATGAGCCATGGAAAAATAAGTAGCTTGGACAAAAATAGAAGATGTCTAATTTGAAAAACAGAGATGCCTCCATATTTTCTGTTTATGTAGAGTTCAGCTTAGTTTACTGTACTCCAAGAGAAATAATGTTCTCATAGGTTTTGCCTAAGATTTTTTATAGAACAGTTGTTACACCTTATTTGTGTTATGTAACTGAACATTCTCTTTGTGTAGAAGAAAGGTTGAGCCAGTGTGCTCTTACTGAAGTATGTACTTAGACACCCAGGTCCTGTGAAGGGTTTGTTCTCTTTCTTGGAGCAAAATTCAGAATACAGTTTTTAGGGTTGTAGTCTGTGGTCCAGAAATAGAAATCAAATCGCAAAGACCAGGAATAAAGATAGGCCTTATTATAAGAGAGAGCTGTGATATGCCCTGGGAGAAAAGACTCAATAATATTTCAGATATGTCACATGTGCAGGTGGACAACAAAGGAAGGAAATTCTCCCAGATTTGGAGTCTTATGGGGGGAGGAAAGGAACTCTCATAGTATTTTGGTCTTTTGCATAAAAAACAAATTGGCTCCAATGGATGGAAAAGGACACCCCCCCCCCCCCCGTACTGAACTGTCTGCCTGGCACTGGTCAGTTTCTTCTGATACAGGTCCCTTCTGCTTTCTTTTATTTCCCTTCTGTTCATGGCTAGAAGTCAGCATAAGGGTAAACACTCCTGCTGTGAGGTCAGAATGCGTATTTCTGCCATGATAATTCAGGTATGGTTCAGGTAGGGAAACATTCAATCTTAGAAAACCAAGATTTTAGCTTCTGTCAGTATCATACTGTGGTTCACCTTAAAATTATACATTCATAAACCTAAGCCAATGGGTTAAAATGGGAGTAAAGCAGTAGAAAATCTTTGGATAATATCAGACCCCAAACGGAAATCTACTTTCCCAGTGCTGTTTCACTCCTGATAGCACAATTCCATGTACATGTTGTTTGACCTGTAATATTTCTGTTTCTGAGCATTTTATGTTAGAGTTAATTTATGTGGTTTGAGTCTGTTTCTGAAAAAAAGCAGAATTAGAGAGCAGAATAATCCATTAATGTTAGATTTCAATGAAGAAAATTGTAGTTATTTTGGACTTATTGTCTTCCACAGGGCCAACCTAGACATAAAAACAGAGTAGAGAAATGGTATATATACAGAGCAGATACTGAAAACCCAAATTATCAGGAAAGGAGCATGAATGAGGGGGACACCTCCAAACTCTGACTATATCCGTTCCTAAGCATTTTGTCTCATCTGTTTATGTGTTATTTCTGGGCATGGTTTCCCTTTCTTAGTTTTTCAAAAAAAATGTTATTCTTTTTGTTATTGTTGTTCATTTAAAAAAAAAATTTTCTTTTTTTGAGGCAGAGTCTTGCTATGTAGTTCAGGCTTGCCTTGAACTCATGATGTAGAACAGGCTGGCCACGAACTCATGGCAATCCTTCTGCCTCAGTCTCTCGCGTGATGGGATTACAGGTGCGCACCACCACACTTGACTAAAATATATCATTCAAAGATTTCTGTGATACTTCTTATGTTGAGTTTTTATACTTACTATAAAAAAGTGTGTTTGGACATCCTGATATTATTTGGAAATGCACATTTTATTTTACATAATTTGCAAATTTGATTCTTCCTTCTCACAATACATATAGAAAAGCTTCTGTATACTTGGTCTCATAATTTTTCTATGAAGGAAAAAATATGGTTGATAGCAGTTTTTGCATAAATCCATGTTTAATAACAGTATTTCCACAAAGTTAGCTAAAACAACTTTTCTACTGCTTCAACTTACTACTAATGTTTAAAAGTAATAATATAATTTGTTTAAAAATATCAAACATTTTGTGAGTAAAGCGTTTTTAAAACTATAATGAGATTAAACTATATTTTGTTACTTTCATTTTATATAAAATATGACATTAGATAAGGATCTGGTTTTAACTTCTTTTCCAAACAGACAAAATATCACCTAACACCATTTTTAAAATGCTTCATTTTTCATGCACTAAATTCCTTTTAATTCTTGCATATAATTTAAAAAATCTATTCTGGTCCATAATTCTTTTTACTAATTCCTGCACTAAAGGTGTTTCAATCACTATGTCTTTTATATGTTAATATATGATAGATGAATAAATGCTCCTTCATTAGTATAATTTTTCTTACATTTCTTGTTTTCTTTGAGAGGAAGATTAGAGTGATTTTATAAATCTTAAAAATACTGCTAAAACTTTTCATTATAATTTCATTAACCCCATAAATTAGGAGCAATAATTGTTTTTCCTATCTAGGATCCTGGCGAGTCTTTTCCTATATTTGATTCATAAATATTTCTCTGCAAACCAACATTATTTATGGATTGAACATATTTCATATTTAATTATAGATTTTATGGATTCATTTTGAGGGAGGTAGTGTATGAATATAAAGAGAAAACATTAACATTACTTTAAATGTCACTAATTCAATAGTCTTCTTGTTCTTTTTATGTTACTTTTGATAATGGAAGGTAAAAGATTTGGTTAACATTTAGAGCAGAACAAAATATTCAATGCACATCAGAATTTTCAGATTATACTTTCATGAAGAGCTTGTTTCCAATTTCCAACATGCCAAATTAGATATATTCTTAAGAAAAGCAGGACATTACTTTTTTCCTTAATTGCCTTGTGAATATGTAACTAGCATTATCAATGATTACTTCCAGTTCTTTGAGGTAAATTCAGGAAGATTAAAATACACATACCAACATCTACATCAAAAGTCCTTTCCTAGGTTATTTATCTTGGCCAATAACATTACTGCAATTAAAATTTTGGGATCCTCTCTTTCTGTAGCATATCAACAGTGTTTCTCAATTTTGTTTTTCTTTGTCTTTCCTATATTTCAAAGACTCCAATTCTTTGCAATAATCTCCTTCCAGTTTATCTATACTAGTTCCTTTCATCTTTAGTAAAGCCAAAGTCAGCTTCCTAAAACTCGATTCTTATACTCCTTTGTTATTATATTTAAATGAAAAATAAATAAAACACACCTGAAGTATGCTAGCTATATTTCATAGTATTTTGTTGGGTACTATTCATACAAAGGCAAATAGGACCTGAATTTGCATCTATTAAGTGGTAAAAGCCAGACTTGTTAAATAATAGGGCAGCTCCTAGGGATGTGATTATTAGAGGAGTCCTAGGCCAGAAGCCTTACTCTGCTGGTCTAAAGAGACCAAATTCAGCCACCTCCCATCAAAAGTCCAGAGCGAGACAAGCGGTGATAAAACAAGAAGGGCATTTATTGTTCAGGGTTTCCACACTAGGAAGAAATAGGAGCCAGAGTCCTAACTCCTGTCTTTGGGTTACTGACAAGGCCTCCAGGAGTATATATGGGAAGATAAAAGCAGAGAATGGGGCAAGAAGTATGCACAGTCAAAGAGTCTTAGTCAAATTGTGATCTGGCTTATCGTTGTGTCAAGTCTGGTTCTACAAGGTCTGCTTGCTCTAGGAATATTGTTATTGCTTGAAGGGTAGATTTCATTCCCATCATGAGATGACTGTTCCAGCTGTGAGGTCAGCCTAAGTTCCCATCATAGGGTGCTATCTTGCAAGACTCGCTGTTCTGCAGTCTTGAAAATGTCTTAGTTCTCTTTCTGTTAGTCACTTTCTTTGCCCTAGGATGAGATACCTGACACCTGTAACTTAAAGGAATAGGGAATTTTTTTTTTTTTTTTTTTAATTTTAGAAACATAAAAGTACAAAAACATATTGACAAACAGACACCCATTATCATAGAAAATAGTACAATCACAACTAATCTATAGACAAGGTGATATGGTCTCAACAGTAGTTGTTGCTTTATCCATTGATATCTTCGAATTGTAGATGTATGGACCCATATACAGACATGCAAAT
>PVLD010025221.1:0-24094 GCA_004027595.1 Dinomys branickii | reverse complement strand
AACTGTCTGACTAAATTTGCATGTCTGTATATGGGTCCATACATCTACAATTCGAAAATATCAATGGATAAAGCAACAACAACTGTTGAGACCATATCACCTTGTCTATAGATTAGTTGTGATTGTACTATTTTCTATGATAATGGGTGTCTGTTTGTCAATAGGTTTTTGTACTTTTATGTTTCTAAAATAAAAAAAATAAATAAAAAAAAATAAATACTTCACATTTTTTTCAAGATTGTTTTACTTCCCTGGATCCTTTGCATTTCCATATGAGTTTTACCATCAGTCTGTCACATACTATCCTAACAGTGTCAAATTTTTCTGATCTAGAAACATGAAATCTTATCACACACTGTTGATATGACTCAGTTATATAACAATTTTTAAATGTGAGATCAAATGAATTTTTAACTGCTTTACTGAAGACCATAAAATTCACTCACATTAAGTATATAATTGAGTTTTAATAAATTTAATGAGTTGCATAATCATAATCATAATGTACTTACAGAACATTTCCATTCTTCCAAGAAGATCCCTCATACCTGATCACAGTTTATCTCTCTTCCTATTCCCAGGCAACCACTAATCTTTCTGTCTCTATGAATTTGTCTTTCTGGACTTTTCATGTAAATGGTATTATAAAATACGTGGTCTTTTCTATCTGGTTTCTTTCAGTTAGCATAAAGTATTCTTAACTCAGAGTTTTTTAGAACAGTTCTGTTATAGAAAAAAATGGGCAGATAAAATACAGTTTCCAAATACCTTCTCCTCATTTGAAGTTTTCCCTATTATTAACATCTTGCTGCTGTGATACATTTATTATAATATTGATACATTAACTAAAATCCATAGTTTTATATTAGGGTTCACTCTTAAGAGTTACACAGCTCTTTGATTTTTGACAAATATGTATTATTTTACCACTAGAGAATCAGATAGAATAATCTCACTACCCCCCAAATCTCGTGTTTCACCAATTCACCCCTCCTATCCTTGCCTCTCTTTGCCTGCCCTCCAAGCTCCTGGCAAGCATTGGTCTTCTGTTCCCATAGTTTTTGCCTTTTGTAGAATGTCAAAGAGTCTATGGCCATACCACCCTGAACATGCCCAATCTCATCTAGAATGTCAGAGTTGGAGTCTTCAATGTGTAGTCTTTTCAGATTGGCTTCTTTCTGTTAGCAATAAATATTTAAGTTCCCTTCATGTCTTTTCATGGCTTTAATAGCACACTTTAAATACTGAATAATATTCTGTTTATGAACATAACGTAGTTTACCCACCATTTATGAATTTTTTTTTTGTCTTTTTGAGACAGGGTCTCGTTATTCAGTTCAGGTTGGCCTTGAACTCACTGTGTAGCCCAGGCTGGCCTCAAACTTGCTATGATCCTCCGGCTTCAGCCTCCCGAGTGCTAGGATCACAGGTGTGCTCCAGGATTACAGTCGTGCGCCACCACGCCTGGCTATCCATTTATGTATTGATGGCCACTTTGGTTGCTTCTAAATTTTAGCAATTGTGATTAAAGCTGCTATAAATATTTGTGTATAGATTTTTGTATGGATGTAACATGCTGAGCATGTTTTTGACATTGATACATGTTACACAATGTATCAGTATTTCATTTTTTATTTATTTTAAAGAAAAGAAAAATAAACAATAAAAATGATGGTATAAAATTCTGAAACAAGATTACAGGAGAGTAACAATGGTTAGTATATTGTGTACTGTTATCTCCAATGTAGTTGCTCATATTACAAGATATAGGCATGAAAAATTATGCCTGTATTGTTTGATCAGTTTTTCATGAGTATTTCATTTTTTAAAAATGCTTGAATAAAATTTAACTTCCTGGGTATACCACAGCTTATTTTTCCATGTGCTAGTTGAGAGACATTTGGATTGTTCACCTTTTTGGCTATAACAGAGAAATGCTACGAACATTTATGTGCAAGTCTTTGTGCGGGTGGATGTTTTCACTTCTACTGGATAGATGCCTCAGAGTGGAATTGCTGGAATATATGATCAATTTATGTTTAACTTCTTAAGAAACTGTCAAACTGTTTTTCAACATGGCTATAATATTCTGTATTCACACAAGCAACGTTTGAGGATTCATGTTTCTCAACATCCTTGCCAACATGTATTGTCTTTTTGAGAGTGAGCCAATGCTGGGAATGGAATCCCAGGACTTGCACATGCCAGGCAAGTGTTCTACCACTAAGCTACGCCTGCAGCCTTATCATTTTTGTTACAGTCTAGTGGATGTGTAGTGGTATCTCATAGTGGTTTTAATAATGCATTTCTATAAAGAATAATGACTCTAAGCATTTTCTTGTGTGTTCATTAGCTATTTGTATATTCTCTTTGATAAAATATCAAACTTTTTGCTCATTTTCTTGATTGGGTTGTTGGTCTTCTAATTGGGTTGTAATATTTCTTTATATATTCTAGACATAAGGCTTTTATGAATTATGTAATTTGCAAATATTTTTATATAGTTTCTGACTTGTCTTTTCATTTTCATAATGGTGTCTTTGAAGTACAAGTTTTAATTTTGATGAAGTCCAGTTTGTCAAATTTTTATGGATTATGCTTTTGTTGTTACATGTAACAAGTCTTTGTCTTACCAAACTTCAGTGATCCTCTCCTATGTTTTCTTCTAACATTTTTATAGTTTTAGCTCCAAGTGTTTAGGTCTCATCAATTTTGAGTTAATTGCTGTGCATGGTCGGAGGTAAGGGTCTAATTTAGTCTTTTTTTGTGTGGTACTGGAGATTGAACCTAGGGCCTCCATATTGACTTATATGCCCAGCCTTTCTTCTTTATTTTTTATGTTGAGACTCTTGGTAAGTCACTAAGTTGCCCAGGCTTGGTTTGAACTTGTGATCTCCTGCCCCAGCTTCCCAAAGTGCTGGAATTACAGATGTACACCAGCACATCTGGCCTAATTTTCTCTTTTGGATGTAGATATCTAATTGTCTCAGGACCAGTTATTAAATCTTACCATATTTTTTCATAGGCTTTAAAAGGAACTATTTTTTCCAACTTCAGTTTGAAAATTTTCAAATCTATAGAAGTGTTGAAAGAATAGTACAAGTTATACACCTCTTACCTAGATTCACCAACTGTTTCTAATTTCCCACGCCTCTCCCGTTTACTGAACCATTTGAAAGTCAGCCACAAATATGAAGATACTTCTCTCGTTCATCATGCACCTCTTAAGAAAAAGACTTCCACAGTATTACACTAAGAAAATCAATATTAATTCAATAATATCTAAAAGTCTAGAGCCACATTTTTGAAATTATTCCAAAAATGTCTTTAATATCTGTTTGATTTTCCTCACAATTCTGTAACCAGTCAACATTGCATTTGATTATTAGAGCTCATTGTTTTCTACAATCTAGAAGAATTCTCCTACCTTCTTTTGTTTTTCATGACAGTAGAATTTTTTTAGAGACAGAGCCTCACTCTTCAGTTCAGGCTGGCCTGGACCTCGCTGGCCTCGAACTTGTGATACTTGTCTCAGCCTCCCGCATGCATGCCCACCACTCCTGGCAACAGTAGCATTTAGGGTCCAGGCCAGTTGACTAATTGGATGTCTCACATTCTAGGTTTGTTTAATTGTTTCTTCCTGACTAGACTCAGGGTAAATGTTTTTGGCAAGAACATTTCATAAACCATGCTCTGTACTTCTTATTACATCACACCAGGAGGCACAATGTCAGGTTGTACTGCTACTGACAGTGCTGAGCTTTAATCACTTGTACACGCCAGTGACTGCTGAATTTTCTAATTGTAAATGTGCATTTCCCCTTTGTAATTAGTAAAGAATCTGGGGGGTGATAATTTGAGACTGTGTGAATATCCTGTTCCCCAGGAACACTTTGTTCAATGGTTTTACAATCCATTTGGTGATCTTTATGTGAATCCATTATTATAGGGGTGATGGTGGTGGTATGCACAAAATTGTGATTTTTACATTTTTTCTTCCTTCTATAGTACTGGTTACTATTCTGCTATAAAGAAGACCTTTTACTCCCTTGTTCAGAAGATCACTGTAGCCGGATGTAGTGGTGCACACCTGTAATCCTAGCATGAGGGAGGCTGAGGCAGGAGCATTGCTGCAAGTTTGAGGCCAGCCTGGGTTACAAAGTGAGTTAAAGGGCAGCCTGAACTGCAGAGTGAGATCTTATCTCAAACAGAAAAAAAAACCCTCACTGTGGCCTCACAGTGATTTTTATAAAAGATTTTTAAAAAAGCTGCTATAATTGATTTTTCATCAACATAATCCTTTTCTATCAATCTATGTGTCATATATATCCTAGCTTGGCTTCTAGCAAAGACCTCAAAATGCATGCATGTCTGCAGCAATGACTAGTACCTACACTGCTGCGCTGAAATACCATTTCCTACTGAAAGGCACCAGGGCTCCTGAGAGAAATGGTTGAACAGCAAGGTAAGGGAACTGGGGCAACCTTGTTCACCAGAAAGCAAAGATGTTAAAAAATTGATAGATCATGTCAAAAACATATAAGGTCTAGCCTGAAGAGGCTCCTGCTGGCCAAATTTTGATAATTTGAACATTTAGAAGTACTTTTAAAGTTACCAATAGTTTACTAGGTCTCATCTATAACTTTCTTGCTCTCTGTCTTTCTCTTTCCTGCCTATATTCCTCATTATTAATTTGCCCCGCTGTTGCATTTTGTACTACTGAAAATATTCCAGTCATCTTTCAATCGCCAAGGTAAACAGACCCTTCTTAGTCCTCAGCATACTGAACTTCACTGTCACCAACAGCCACTTGCCTTCCCATGTTAGGCTTTCTTCTCTTTTCATCCAAGAGGGATGGAAAATCCACACCCAGGTTCTTGCTTGCTATGCCCTTCCCAGAACAAACAACCGAAAACCACGGGAGCAAGGGACCAGGTAAAGGTTTGAAGTGTTTGTGTTAGTGGCCACATTTTATCCACCTTAGTATTTTCAGGGCTTCAGCAGTGGCTGGAGTCCAACAGGAACACACACATGTGGGTTACTCTCCTTGAGCCACAGGTTCCCCATATATACAGTGCAAATTAGAACCCCACCCTAAGAGTTGCTTTAAGAACATATATATACATGCTAAAGCATGCATAATGTGCATGCATACTACGAAGTCTAAATTAAAAGAAAAAGCTTATTTCATTATCTATTGGTATTTCTATATAGCCCTCAAGCGATTCCTCATTTCTTTCTTTTTGTTTACTACAAAATGTTCTGCTTCCTGCAGTTCCTTATTTCCCATTTACTCTGAAACTACATACTCCACTGAAACTTTCTGCCAGGTTTATTGGCGACAGGTAATTTTTAATCTTTATCTCATTTGATTAACATTTGGCACTGGCAAACATACACTAGCTTTTCCTTTTGTTTTAAAGTGTTATCTCCAAGGGTGCACCAGAGCTGGCTACTGAGAACTGATTATTAAATGTAGTGAATTTTAGAATTTTGGGAGCCCTTGAGAGAGGGCAGGGCTTTCACCTTACACACAGGGAACCGGAGGTTTCTGGAGGGAACAGGAACTGCCCAGAGGCAGTGAGGCTGCATGTGGAGTCCCAGGGTGCACAAACACTTCGGACACATTTGTGGCACTCCTGTATTCACTTTCACTGCCGCCAGGCTGATACATTCAGGAATCTGAACTAGCACGTACAATCTGCTATGGTTGGCCAGGCTTGTCAGTCGTGCCCAGGAATAAACACTAGTCTCGGCTGCCGAACGGTGATGAGGCGCAGCTCAGGAGCCCCCAAGAAGAGGCTGATGTGCTGTGGAGGGTGATGCGCTATCCTATCTGTATCTGTGGGGAGGGTGGGAGGAAAGTGGGAAATGGGAGGAGATGGCCCACAGCCGATGGTGAAACTCATATCACTAGAATTGGCAAATACTATAAATTGGGGTTTTGTTTTTTCAGAGAGCTGCTTTACTAGCATGGTATTTGGTACTGTTTCCATAAAGCAGTGATGGTGAACCTTTTAGAGCTTTCAATAACAACAGCCTGCTGTGGCACACATGCCATATGTTCACCACCACTGCTATAAAGCAACAACTACTTAGTTAAAAATTCAACTATTGAAACTTTAATAAAAAATGCTATGATCTGAAATCTTACTACACAGATGACAAACAAAAAACACTGCCAGTCACAATGATTTATTTAACGAAGACAATGTCATTTTATACTCTTGCCAGAACTGCAAGTGTAGAGCTCTATCATCATTTTTAATGGCTGTAGAGTACTCCACTGTGCTTATCTGCTATAAATAATTCTCCTGTGGCTGCATATTTTATGTTGTTTTTACTTTCATGATGTTGGGACCAACACCATTTATGTTTACTTTAAAAATACATCTATATTTGGGGTAAGTCCCCAAAAGATTGTAGTGTCATAGAATATGCTTAGCTTTCATTTTGATACATATTGCTACACTCTTTTCCGGGAAGTTCAGAAAGTTTACATTCTCACCAATAAGCATATAAGACTACCTGCTTCCCTGGAATCTTGGTTAACATTTTGCTAATTTTAAAAATCTTTGCCAGTTTCATACACAAACAGCAGAAACACATGGTTTTATTGTCATGTCTTTGTCAGTGAAACTGAATATACTTTTATATGTTTATTGTACATTTGCATGTCTCTGTTTTTCTTTTTGCAGGACTTGGGAGATTGCACGGGGGCCTTGTGCATGCTAGCATTCTCTCTGTGTGATACATCCCCGGTCCCCTTTGAATTTCTTCTGATAATTGCCTTTTTATGTCATTTGCCTGTTTTCTAAATGTAAAGACCTTTGGGTCCCATACTTTGCATTTGAAGTTTTATCTTTTATTAGGACACATTTGCAGTACAAAATGATCACGCTCCTTGTGAAGAGTTTTTCTTTACATTACCTCTGTACCACTTTTTCGGATTCCTTTCCTACAATACTGCCAGTTTCTTCTCAGTTCCTTTCTCTGGCGGCTGCCCTCTGTTTGTTTGCTCCTAACTGTCCATCCTCTGTTCTCTTCTGTGCAACTCACTGTTATGGTTGATACATTGTGTCAACTTGGGGAGTCTAGAGGTTTGGCTGAGTGATTCAGCAGGAAGCCAGGGTGCTTACTTTGTACACATCCTAAGCCTGTGGAAGAGGAGGGCATGGAGACTGTAAGAGAGGTACACACCCCCTGGGTGGGGTAGCCTGTTTACAATGTAAGGGAAGGAAAGAGACTGCTTCCCTGCCCTTCCTCCCTTTTGCTCTTGTTTTTCTGTGCTCTGCTGCCATGAACATTTGCCCTCTGCCATGTGCCACTCTGCCTCTGAGCCAGCCAAGTATGGACTGAAACCTCCACAAACTGTAAGCTAAATAAACCTTTCCTTCCTTCATTTTGAGCGTTGGGTATTTTGTCTCAGCAACGAGAGAAAAGTAACCAAGACACTCACTTTTCCTCAGTGAACTAGTTCACACTTCTGATCTTAATTATAAATCTGTAACAATCCTAATAGTACTATTAATAATTAGCAAGCATTTACTGAGCATTTACTATGTGCCAGATACTGTACTCAGTGGTTACCTGGAATAGCTCAATTATTCCTCACAGCAATCCCATAAAGCAAGTGCATAATTATGAAGGTTCATCTCATACATAAGGAACTGGCATCAGGAAAGTTGAACTGACTTGTCCAAGGATGTAAAATTAGTAGGTAGGAGCTGGGACTCAGACTGGAATCTTGTTTGATGCCATGTATACCACCCATGACTATATGCATACACCATCTACATTGGGGTCAGCAAACTATGGCTGGCAGTCCAAATACAGCTGGTCATGTTTCTGTAAATAAAGTTTTATTGGTACACAGCCATGGTCATTTAAATATTATCTATGGTGGCTTTGGCATTCAAACACTGAGTAGACATGACAGAGATCTTATAGCCTGCAAAGTCTAAGATACTATCTGAGCCTTTGTAGAAAGACTTTGTCTCTCTCTTGTCTGTATACAGATAACTTCAAAAACCTATATCTTTAATCACTGAACTATCATTTGAGCTTTCTATCCACTGTACTTATCTTCAGTCCATAAATACTTCAACTTTTTAATATTTGGTAGTGTTGGGGATCGGACAAGGGGCTCAGCCATACCAGGCAAGTACTCTACCACTGAACTACACCCCAGCCCCAGTAGTTCAATCTTAACATCCTCAAAAATGAATTTTACGATATCAGCTTCTGTGATTTTCCATGTTACACTATGCTCTAACCTACAGGTGTAACATGCAGACTGCCATCCTTCACGTTTACGTCTATGGCAGTTAGTGCTGACTGCTTTCATTGGTCTTTCCTATTAAGTTCAGATGAGGCCACTTCAGAATCTTTCTTAGCACAGCCCCTATGAAGGCTTAGCCTCAGACTGGCAGTGGGAGGTACTGAGAAGGGGTTGGAGTTAAGAACTATTTAGGAGGTGGAATCAGCAAGATGTACAGACATTGGAGGCCTGTGTGTTTAGCTGTGTCAGGGTAGCTAGCGACAGCTGCAACTGGTAGCCATCACCAGTCACGTGGACATGAGATAAAACTTAACTCCCATCCGTGTAGCTGAACCAAGTCTGGAACCTAATCAGACCATTTTGTGGTTGTACATCCTTGCGTGATTCTTTATGCTAGAATGCCATGCTGCTCCTGCTCTGCTTGGTAACCTGTGCCCATGTCTCATAACAGTTCAAATGCCACTACCATGAGGCCGTGCCCCTGACCTCCATGGAGATTAGCTACTTTCTACAAGATGCCCCTACCAGCTCTGAATTCTCTCATGGCACAAATATATAGTTCATTATAGAGTACTTTCTCTCTTCATAGGTTAGTCTGTTTACCCCACTAGATGACAGCTGCTTAAAAATAGGCCACATAGGGCCGGGGATATAGCTCAGCAGCATAAGCACCTACCTGGCAAGTGCAAGGTCCTGAGTTTGATCCCCAGTACAAAAAATAAAACAAAAAACAGGCCGTATATCTTACTTCTCTTTGCATCCTTGGTATCTCACAACATCCAGGACAGAGCAGACTGTCAGTTGGGTAAGTTAAAAAAAGGACGGAGTCATTGCAGATACCAGCACAGACATAGACAAAAGCTTGGTACATCATTCTCATTTTCAACACCATCTCTGCCTCCCACTGCCAATTTCAGGAAACACCTTCATCATTTGCACCCAGGATGAGTGTCACAGCCTTCTTACCTCTAGTCTTAGCCCCTTCTGTTTATCTCTTACAGTTACTTCTTCCTTCAACAAGCATCTACTGAATGTCTACCAAATGCTGTCTGTGTTAGGCACTGAGACCAAACCCATGTCCTCACAAAGCTTGTGTTCTGGGAGGGGGAAGCACAACCATCAGCGACCCACTTGTATGCAGCTCTGATGACATCACACTTCAAACTTTCACTAGCTCCCCATAGTTTACAGTCCAAGGGACCTGAACCTGGCACTTCAGCCTTCCACGATCTAGTCCTTAGGCACCCTTGTTTCACCTCTTGTATTTTGGGTTGTAGCAGTAATGCACTGCCATGTTTATTCTTCCCCCTTGACTTGGCTTTTGCTGTCCTGTTTGCCTGGAATGCCCTTCCACCCTTTTTTTTTTTTTAATGTAGTGAACTCTTATTTCTCCTTCCACATTCTGGTGAGACCGAATTCACTTTGAACTGTTCATTTTGTGGCCCACATTATGGCTTGTATCCAGATGTTCTCCTAAAGCCCCATGTGCTCATAGGTGGGGCTTTTCTGAGCTGGCTGGATTTAGGGTATATAATACTCAGGTTAGAGGTGTGTGGTACTGAAGTAGTCCACTGATTGGAATTCGCACAGCTCTGGGTGTGGATGAGGGAAGGGCCCACCCTGCGTGTGGGTGTGGATGAGGGGAGGGCGCACCCTGTGTGTGGGTGGCACCGACCCATAGGTGTATAGCCTGGGTAGAATATGAAGGGAGAGAGGGAAGGCAGGCTGCCTGCTGCTGCCTGCTGCTTCCTGTCCACCATGCTCTGGATGATTTCTTCTCTGCCATGCCACCCTACTTTGAAGCCAGTCAACCCTGAACTGAAACTTCTATAAACTGAGCCAAAATAAATCTTTCCCCTTTTAAGTTGTGGGTGTTGGATATTTTGTCTCAGCAATGAGAAAAATAACTAAGAGAGCCCGGGTGAGGGGCTTCTCCTTAATGCTGCTGCTACTACAGAGTGTACACCTTTTGCCACATTTCTACACCGTCTTTTCATTCTTTGCTTATGAATCTGTTTTCTCTGCTAGGCTGTGCCCTGGAGGGGCAGAAATGGTGCTGTGCATCTCTCCCACTCTGGGAGCCACTGGAACCTCTCCAGGGAGTAGCATGCATGGTGCACTCAGTAACTACTGGGGGTTCTGGGCTGCTGCCATGCTCGCTCAGGCCAGACCACTCTTCTACAGTCTGCTTGTACAGCCTACTGCTCACCATGCACCTTTCTAACTCTCAGGTATAAAGACACCAACCAGGACTAACAACGGCCTCCTCACCACGTCCTGAAACACACTCCTCCTCTTGTATTCCTGCCATCGCTTTTCAAACTGGTAACCTGAGAGTCAATTTCAGTTACTCTGTCTTCCTCTGCCTGGTAAGTCCACTTCATAAATCTTCTCTTCTTGCCCTTCTTCCTATTTCCTGTGCCACTGCCCTCATTATCACCCCCCTGGCTGACAGCACCAGTCTTCCTCCCTCTAGTCTCACCCCTTGGATCTCATCCTCCACGCTGCTGCCAGAGTTATTTTTGTCAAAGAAAAATCTGATCGTGTCACTTCCTTGCTTAATGATCTTTTCTGGCTTCCCACTGCCTTCAGGATAAAGTCCAAACAATTTAGTATAGGTCACAAGGTCCTTGAGGATCTGGCCCTCCTCTTTCCTGCCCTAACCTATACAAAGTTTTTGCCTCAGCCAGGCTGAACTCTCCCTCACTCCCTTGGTACTGGGGCCTGAACCCAATGCCTTTGTACTGAGCTACACCCTCAGTCCATTTAAACAATTTTTAAATTTTAAGACAGGGTCTTGCTAAGTCCACTAGGTTGCCAGGCGGGGCTCAAACTTGTGATCGTACTGCCTGAGCCTCCCAGAATGCTAAGATTAAAGGCACGAACCACTGCTCCTTCCTGCCTTCTTTGCCCTAGGTTTAGCTGCTTGGTTTCTATCGTTGGCTCCCATAATACTTGAATTTTCCCCCTAGAATCTCCACTCCACTGTCCTCCTTACAAAGCTGCCTTGTTGCTAAAGTGGGGCCCTCTAAGGACAGAATTCTGTGTGCTCATCCCTATCACAAGTCCATAACCTAGTGCCAGTCATGCAAGGGATGCTCAGAAAGCAGATGTTGAATGAATAAATGGATGAACGAGAAGACGAGACTTATGGAAATCTTTAGAAATATCTAGATGGTTGTCATGGACTGAGAAGTAAGTCTGTTTTGTGCGGCCATAGAAAGAGCGGTGGCATTGTTTTAGCTCAAAAGAAGAAATAATTTTGTTAACTTAAAATGGCCTGAGCCTCAAAGGGGCCGTCCCGGGAGGAGGGAGTCCTGTGTCATCAGAGGTGAGCAATCCGAAGCTGAGAGTACGCGCAGGGGTAGAGGGGCGGGGGTTCAACAGCAGACAGGGCAACAGCACTGTGTTGTTGCTGGGCACCGTGCCAATGCCACGTGGCTCTTAGAGTTCTTCTAGAAAGGGCTTCCATGGATGCACTCCCCTTCAAGGTACTGTGCGTGAGGACAGCGTGTTTCTACTCACCACACCGTCTAAGCCAGCCTGAGCACACTTAGTTGCTTGCTATTTCTTCTCAGTAGGAGGTGTCACTTTACTCATGTCCTTACCTTCAATAACTTGCAAGACCTCTGTCTGGCACATAGTAGGAGCACAATAATTGCTGATTTGTATCTGAAAGTCTGGATACCAAGACCTATTCCCTCTGTACCTTGATAATTATTTGAATGAAGCTAATTTAATTAAATTCTACTATGTGACAGGGTACAGCTCATATCATGCAGGAATGATCTAAGAGCTATAAGGATATAACTATTATATATGACAGTCAGGCACTGTGAGGGAGAAGCAACATGGACTCTGTCTTCCAGGAGTTTACAGTGTAGCAGAACACAAGAAGCACAGCACAAGTACCAGGTGCCTGGCATTGTGCCTGGTAGGTAGTAAGCACCTGTGGAATGCTGAATAGTGACCCCCAAAGATGTCCATGGTGTGTGTGTGTGTGTGTGTGTGTGTGTGTGTGCACACGTGCATGCATATATGCACATATGTTGCTGGAAATGAAACCTAGGGTGTAGCACATGCTATTCAAGTACTCTGCCACTGAGCGAAGCCCTCAGCCCATACACCCATGTCTTAATCTCTAGGCTCTAAGAACGTTACATTTTGTGGCAAATAGGATTTTATAGATGTGTTGAAGTTAAGGATGTGGAGACGGGGAGATTATTTTGCATCCTCTGCATAGGTCCTACATGTGCCCAGAGGTGTCCTCTCAAGAGGGAGTCAGCCTGAGACGGGGCAGCATGGAAGGAAAGAGTCCACTTCATGGGAGCACAGAGAGAGAAAGGAGCTGTACTGTCAGTGTTCAAAATGGAAAAAAAGGCCCTGAGTGAGGACTATAGCTCTAGACGCTAGAAAAAGCAAGAAACCTTATATTCCTCTGCAATCCCTACAAGGAGTGGGGTCCTACACATACCTTCACTTTTGCCCCATAAGACTCATTTCCCACTACAGGCCTTCATAACTGTAAAATAATAAATTCCTGTGATTTTTTTGTACACCAAATCCATGGGATTTGTTTGAACAACAATTAGGAAACTACTATTGCATTCAATAAATATTTTCGAATGAGTAGACTTTTTTAAAGTTCCACAAAAGGGTAAAGATACAGGGATTTCCAACTGAGTGGAAGGGTCTTAAAACCCTGACAACGTTCCAGGGAACTACAAGCCACTTTCACTTGGTTCATATCTCCCTTGACTCGGCTGCCTTAGGGATGACCAGTGCCATTTCGTGCTTGTGTGCCATAGCGTCCATTGGAGTGGCCACCATAGTGGCAGAACTGTTAGCCTCCCATTGCCATTCTGGAAACCTACTTGGAGGGACACATTTTGGAATTGTCAGTTGCCCACAGTGCTGTACCATGAAGCCACAATGCTTGAGATACAGGAAGAGGATATAATTTCATTTTCACTGAATTCTGATATCATTTAGAATCTGCTGTAAATTGTTGAATCTATATTCTGTTTAGGTTGTTTTATAGTTACAGTGTACATCTGAGTCTTTTCTCTTTCATCTTATAAGATCCCTAAGGGCGGTGACTCTTATGCATGCATTTGGATCTTTCATAATACTAGACATTCCTAGAGGGGCGCAAGAAATATTTTCTGCATATAATCAAGCACCTGAGTAGGGGGAGGAGGAGAGAGTTGTCTTGCATTTCTTTGCTTTTTATTCCAGCTAGCCCCTCTCCCATTGACTGACATCTTACCAAAGGCCAGGTTTATTACTTGGTATATTTAGCGAATATAGAAGTAAGAAAACACATAGTTTCTGCCTTCAGTGGCCAAAGATTGCTGAACAAACAACACGACACACAAGAGGCAAAAGCAAATACTAATAAAACAGAGGCAAGGGGAATTAATTCTGTCTATGGGAGTCAGGAAGAACACTATGAAGATGACAATTAAGCGGTGCTTTGAAGGAGAAACAGTTTTCCAGGGAGAGAAGAGGTGTGTAGAAAATGGTAGAAAGGCTCACCAGAGTTGTGAAAGAAATCAGCTAGAGCAGGAAATGGCTGGTGACAAGGCCAGAATGCAGGGGTAGCAAGGCCATACTTTTAAAGCCATGCTTAGGAGCATCGGGCTTGTATTTTGTGTGTGAATGGTAGTCAGTGCGCTAGTTTCCTACCTCATGTGACATACATTCCCAAATAGAAACTATGCATTGCAACAGAGATGCCCTAACTACGGAATTGCTATACAAAATGTCTTATTTAAAGTGAAATCAGTGATCAGAATCAGTTTTCTGGAAAGTATTAACTTTGCAGGGATCGCTGAGCTACCTCCTTCATTTCCCTATCCTTTCTTTCCACTAGCAGAAAAAATATGATTATTCAGAAAAATTTTTTTTCTGGTCATAAGTCCACTACTAGACTTGGAACAGACTGGAAGATACAGCCACAACTACAAAAACACTCAGCCACCTAATATTTGACAAAGGGGCCAAACAAGCTCACTGGAAGAAAGATAGCCTCTTCAATAAATGGTGCTGGAAAACTTGGCTTGCCACTTGCTGAAGACTGAAAATAGACCCAAGTCTATCACCATGCATCAAACTCAATTCAAAATGGATCACAGATCTCAGTATTAAAACAGAAACACTAAACCTATTGGAAGAGAAAGTAGGAAAAAACCTTGAAGACATAGGAGTAGGCAGAGAGTTCATGAAGAAAAATGAAACTGCAAGGGAAACTTCAAAGAATCAATAACTGGGACCTCATCTTACTGAAAAGTTTTTTGCACATCTAAAGAAATCACCAGCAAAGTAAGAAGAAAATCCACAGATTGGGAAAAAATCCTAACTGGCTGTCCCTCGGATAAAAGGCCTTCTATCTAGAATATACAAAGAATTAAAAAACACGAACCTGTCCAAATTCAAAGACCCAATCCAGAAATGGGCATCTGAGATGAATACACACTTCTCAGATAAAGAAATACCAATGGCAAATAAATATATGAGAAAATGTTCTACATCTTTAGTCACTTGAGAAATGCAAATAAAAACAACATTGAGATTTCATCTCACCCCAGTAAGATTGGCCAGCATCAAGAAATCATCCAATAACAAATGCTGGCGAGGTTGTGGAGAAATAGGAACTCTGTTGTACTGCTGGTAGGAATGCAGACTGGTGAAACCACTGTGGAGATCGGTTTGCAGATTCCTCAGCAAACTAGGTCGAGGGGTCCCATTCAACCCAGCTATCCCCCTTCTGGGTATTTTCCCAGAAGATCTGAAAACAGCGTATCACTGTGATATATGTGCATCCATGTTTATAGCAGCACAATTTGTAATAGCTAAATCATGGAAACAACCCAAATGTCCATCCACAGAGGACTGGATTAAAAAACTGTAGCATTTTTACACAATGGAATATTATTCAGCTGTAAAGAAAGACAATCTAGGGGCTTTTATAGGCAAATGGTCCCAATTAGAGAACATACTCATAAGTGAGGTAAAACAGATATGCATGTGCAAACAGCATATAGTATCATTAGTGTAGGAACCTGGAGGTGAGAATATAGATTGGGAGGGATGAAGGGAGACTGCTCACAGGTAGCGAGCAATCAGGATGAAGGGAAGGAGAGGAGGAAGAGGAGGATAGCTGAGTAGGTATGTATGTATGTGGGGGATGGCTGACATGGTCACACTCTTGTCTCATGTCATATTGATGTGGGAAACAATTGGTGATTAGTTGCTTGATCAATCTTGTATGTCTATTTGTATTGTCCTGTGTATACACTTTGAAGCTACCAACGTGTAATACAACAACCGTTGTTGATCCCCTGCCACCTGTAGTTTGGTTTTTGTACTGTTGTTGTGCTACTGTGTGTATGTTTGTTAGTGTTTTTGTTCTTTTACTTTTAAAATAAAAAAAAAGAAAACTGGCATTATCCATTACCACAACCAATTTTAGAACATTTTTATCATTTCAAAGAGAAATCCTATACATATTAGCAGGTACTACTCCCCATTTCTTCCAACACTCCCAGGTTGGACCCTGGCAGCTACTAATCTACATTGTGTCTCTATAGTTATACCTCTTCTGAGTATTTCACACAAATGAAATAAATGATTGGTGGTCTTTTGTGACTCGCTTCTTTAACTTAACATTCTGAAAGTTCATCCATGTTGTAGCATGGATCAGTACTTCATTCCTTTTTAATGATGAAACAATATCCCATAGTACGACTGTGTCACATTTTGTTTATTCATTCATCAGTTGATGCACATTTGAATAGTTTCTGTCTTTCTGCTGTAATGAATAAGGGTGCACTGAACACTGGCGCATGCTCACACACACACACACACATCCCCTAGGAACAGAAGTTCTGACTCATAGAGTAAATCTATGTGTGACTTTTGCCAAACCTCCAAAATGCTTGTACCATTTTAGACCCCCTACTAGCAATGCATGAGCCCATCTTTTTTTTTTTTAATTTTGATGGTACTGGGGATTGAACTCAGGGATTTTGCACTGAGCTACATCCCCAGCACTGTTTTTATTTTTTAATTTTGAGACAGAGTCTCACTAAGTCACCAAATTGCCCAGGCTGGGCTGGAAGTTCTTCCTTAGCCTCATAGACTGGTGGGGTTATAGGCACGTACCACTGTTATGGTTGATACATTGTGTCAACTTGGGGAGTCTAGAGGTTTAACTAAGTAACTCAACAGTTGTAAATCTTGGGGTAAACAGGATATGCCCTTACCTTTGTGGGATGTTGTTTATGTTAATTTGGGAAGCTTTAAAGGTTAACTGTGTAATTCAGGAGGAAGCCAGAGTGCTTTGTAAATATCCTGAGCCTGTGGAAGAGGAGGGCATGGAGGTTATGTGAGAGGTACACGTCCCCTGGGTGGGGGTAGGCTCTTTACAATGTAGGAGAGAAAAGGAGGCTGCTTGCAGCCATTTCTCCCTTTTGCTTGCGGTATTTGCTATGCTCTGCTGCTGTGAACAGTCTGCCCTCTGCCATGTGCCATTCTGCCTCAGAACCAGCCAAGCAAGGACTGAAACCTCCACAAACTGTAAGCTAAATAAACCTTTACTTCCTTCATTTTGGGTGTTGGGTATTTTGTCTCAGCAACGAGAGAAAAGTACCCAAGACAACCACCTTGCTGGCTTAAGAGTCATCCTTTTAAAACCATAACTACCTTAGTGAGTATGAAATGATACCTCTTATGGATCTGATTTGCCTTTCTCTAATGACTAAAAATCCTGGTTATCTTTTATGTCCTTATTGACCATTTGTGTATCCTCTTTTGAGAAACACCTATTCAAATCCTTTGCATGTTTTTCAAATGGGTTATGTTCATTTTATTAAGATGTACAAATTTTATATAGTTTTAGATACAAGATCCTTATCAGATATAAGCATTTTCTTTAATTTGATGGGCTATCTACTTACTTGAGGATATCATTCATAGCAAAAAGTTTTAAGTTTTAATAATGTCCAATTTCTTTTCCTTTTGGTGTTTGTGCTTTTGGCATTATATCTAAGAAATCACTATCTAACCCAAGGTCAGATTTACTGCTAAACTACCTTCGAAGAGCTTTATATGTTTTAGCTCTTACATTTGGGTCTTTGATCTATTTTGAATTAACTTTTGTGTATGGTGTGAATTAAGGGTCCAATTTCATCCTTTGAGTAACTATGCCCAGTTGTTCCAACACCATTTGTTGAAGAGACTATTCTTTTTTAATTCCAAGATTTTAGTTCCCTTGATAAAATCAACTGACCATGAATATATATGCTCATTTTTCTTTTTGTTTCTGGTACTGGGGATGGAATCTAGGGCCTTGCATGTGCTAAGTGAGCACCCTGCTTCTGAGGTACATCCCCAGATCTGCATAGGTTTATTTCTTAACTCTCAAGTCTACCTTATTGATTCTTATGCCAGTGACAGATAGTTTTATAACTGTAGCTTTATAGTGAGTTTTGAAATTTGGAAGTGTGAATCCTTCAACTTTGCTCTTTTTCACAATTGTTTTGGCTAACCTGGATCTCTTCCATACCTATATAAAGTTTAGACTCATCATGTGAATCTCTACAAG
Source organism: Dinomys branickii (assembly GCA_004027595.1). Taxonomy (NCBI): domain Eukaryota; kingdom Metazoa; phylum Chordata; class Mammalia; order Rodentia; family Dinomyidae; genus Dinomys; species Dinomys branickii. The sequence continues at coordinate 6,206 of PVLD010025221.1, read as the reverse complement.
AAATCCCAGGCCCAGAGCTGTTTCACTAGTGAATTTCTACTAAGCACTTAAGGAAGAAATTTTATCAGTTATCTACAAGGTCTTTCAGAAAACAGAAGAAGAGGGAACACTTACCAACTTCTTTTATGAGGTCAGTATTATTACTCTGATACCAAAATCAGATGAATACAAAAAAGAAAAACCACAGACCATTGTTCCTTGTTAGGATCAAAAGTTCTCAAGAAAATACTAACAAACCAAATCCAGCAAGTATATTGATAGGATTATACACTATGACCAAATCAGATTTATCCCAGGAATGCAAGTTTGGCTCAACATCTGCAAATCTATATAATACTTTATATTAATGGGATAATGGATAAAAGCCATATTATCATTTCAATAGACTCAGGAAAAGCACTTGACAAAATCTAATACTTTTTCATGATACAAACACTCATTAAGAGTAGACCATTTCCTCAACCAGATAAGGGGCATGAACAAAAATTTATAACTAGCATCATACTGAATGCTTCCCTTATGAGATCAAGAACAGCCAAGGAGGCCTATTCTTACCACTTCTATTCAACATTGTACTGGAGATCTAGCCAAGGCCATTAGGAAAGAAAAATCAGTTGTATTCCTATATGATAGCAATTAGTCAAAAATTGAAATATAGAAAATCCTACTTAAATTAACATAAAAGAAAGTATATAGGAGTAAATTACAAAACACTGTTGAGAGAAATCAAAGATGACCTGAATAAATGGGAAAAATTATGATCTTGAAATGCACATTTTCAAGGGGTCTGCCATTGCATAATTCGGGACGGTAGTTCCAGAACTTGATATATGCTGATTATTACATGAAAGAATGAAGAAAACAGCTGATGCTTTTCTGATGTGGGAAGATGCCCTTTAGAAATTTATCCACTTCATATATTTTGGGTGCTTAACTGCAATTAGCTAGAAGCTCTTAAATGTCTTTTTATAATTCTGTCCACCATTTTCTAGAGAGTTGCCATTGTTGGCATTTCTGTAAATTTCCAGGGTCATTGGCAAGTCAGGACAAGGGCTATTTTTCCAGTTATAACTTTGACATTTAAGAGCCTCTCCACTCAAGTCTGTAGCCTTTGTGATTCAGGGTTGTGATTAGTAAGTTGCATTCTTACTTCCAAACAAGGTACATTTCCCCCCTTATTTCCAGTACTAGCTGATCAAACCTTTTAAGCTCTTCCGGGAATGTGGCATTGGTAGTTCTACTGCGGCTTCATTAAATGATGCTATTTGTACCATTACGGATAATTGGCATGTTTAAGAGCTAGAATGGTTGCAGGGGATCAGCAGGGGGAAAAATTCATCTGATTGGTCAGAAGTGTGAGAGACACTAGAGATGGAAAGCAAGATGGCTTTCCCAGAAATTGGCCAAATTTTCAATGTTCTTTCCCTTTTTATAGATCTTGTCTATCTAATTTCAGTCCTCTCTTTATACCCTGTGCCTGTCCTTTTGAGACAGTACTTATAATCCTGTTTCTATACTGTCTTCTACATGTAAATCTACACAACTCATGTGGTTACACAAAAAAAACCCAGGAAAGCAAAATTTTCTGAAACTTGCTCTTTGTTAGTAGATGGATTATATAAATGTAAAATATCTACATTTTCCAAATACTATAGTAATACTAAGGTAAGCTTTCACATTCCCGAATAGTCATGGGATAACTGACTCTCTGTGACCTGATTCTTAAATTCACCAGGAACATTAATTTAAGGAACTTAGTAGGTGGACCCTGACATATGAAGATTCCGTCTATAATATGAAAACTCTACCCAATATTCTTGGAGGTGTCAATTTGACAACCTGCACTTTTTTTATTTCCTCAGTTTTTCTTAAATTGGAACACACCTGTACTTGATCTTTAAGACAGGGTTGAAATAACTATTGAACACGTTTGCTCTCTTTTTCCTCTCAGCTAAGGATAATGATCTAAGGGAAAAATGAGCTAAGAAGTCCTAGCTTGTGCCACTGTAGCTTATGACTGGCTAACATATAATCCGATGTTTCCAAGCCTAACGTCCAAAGCTTGTTATGATACCCTCCACAGCTGTCTTTCCCTGTTCACCTCTCCTGCAGTTCAATTCATGTTGCTGTCAAATGCACACTACTCTTGTGAGAACTCAATGGGTTTTATAGATCAAGTTTGTGTGTTTGCAACTACATCATTTCCTCTATCAAAGAGGGAGACCAGAAATCCTTTTCTTATTCAATTTTGGAGTCATGTCCAGCAAGTCCTCTTAGAGATGTACATGTCCTACAAAAGCACAAAGAGAAACTGGCATAGGAACCAGGAACCCTAGGTCTCCCTGCTTCAATTTTTTTTGTATACCCCAATTTTCTAACCTTACTTATCTCCTTCAGCAGAAATATTAGCATGATATGCTTAAAGGCATAAAGAATCCAAAGTACTACCTAATTATACACCTCACAATTTTTATTTCATTAAGACCCCAATTCTAACATAATATAGCTAAATAAATCAGCTCAATGCATTCCTACTTCTCTTTATACAGTAACACACGAACACACAACACACGCACCTGATTATGGGAAGTCAGAAATTAGTCTCACATAATGGATTTTCTTTTAGCCACCCACTCGACATTTATAGTCCACTTTAAGGGCTCTGTGCCTAGAGTTGGCAGCTCTAGGAACAGTGAGATCAGTTTGTCTACAGTTGTTCCCAACCTTTTTTGGCTCTGGTACACCTACACTTGCTTCTAAAAATATACCCCACAGTCTGGTGCTCAATGGAATGAAAATCTTCCTGAGCTAATAGAATATAAAACACAGGAGGTACTGAGTATGGTTCTACACTTCAGGATACTCACAGTGTGAGGCAGAGCCATGGAAATGACACAATTGACCCAACGCTGAATGAAAGTGGGCTCTGGCTATTTTTCAAAGATGGGCTAGACTTACAGTTATCAATATACCTCTGCCAGCTTGGCCTTCTTGTGACTGGGGACATGCATCTGAAGAGGTGGCTGGCCAAAGGAAATGGTGCAGCAGTAGTAGCACTAGAGTAAAAGGAAACTGTTTCTTTCTTTTTTTAACAAGAACTTAAAATCATGGTTTTGGTCTTATTAACATTATATTCTAACTGCCTGAGTTAACTAGCTGCAGATAATCCCTGAAAGAAAACATAATTTTAAAGCAGAAACAAAAATGCATTCCATGGCCCTGAATCAAGGCGAGCAGTTTTCTGAAGCTGTTGGTTTCAAGCAGGAGCCTAAAGTGGTATCTTTCTATGGTCTGTTGGCCATTTCAGAACTTAAGAAATGTAATGGTCAATTCATTAGAAAGAAACAAATAACTAAATAAATTTTATGAGAGGACTTCAAGATGGTGACCGGGTAGACAGGGGAGAGAGAACCTCCTGGAGGAATGCCACTCAGACAAAGGAATATAGGAATATAGCAACATGTGAAGGACAGAGGGAAAGAGGTGGGTATCCTGAACTCAGGAAGGATCTGAAATGGGAACTGAAGCCCTCGGAAAGACTAAGCAAACCTCTGCTGGAGGAAAGGATCAGAGATCCCCCTGGCGCAGTCGGGGGGAGAGGAGAAGGAGGAAGTCACCGCTCCAAGCACACCCATGGCCCGCGCCCTCATTCCAGCATTCGCAGCTTCAGCTTCAGAGGCCCACGCTCACGGAAGCCTCCCGACTCGGCCAGGGGAGAGCAGAATTCTGAGAGCTGGTCCAGGGCCGGAGAGAGGAGGGTGCAGCCAGGAAAGGGGTCAATGGTGGTTGGGAGCAGTTGTCGAACCCAGTGTGAGAATGAGAGGTTGAGACAGCCACTGGGGCAGAGTCCCCACCCCGTGGCAACCTTCCTAATCAGTGCCTGGAGAGAATCAATGCAACTAGTACACAGCCCACCATGCCCACCTCTACACCTGCCTGGAGGCAGTGGCCCCCTGCCTCTCTGCTAGGTGAGCGGCTACCGGTGGAGAGCAGTGGGGAACCTCAGTGGTGACCGCGGCGGCTCACAGGGATCTGGCCGAGGAGCAGATGGGGGCTCTAGCACCACAACGGGAGGGAGATGCAGATGGAGGTGGATCACGTGGCTCCACGCCCTTCTCACTCCAACATCAGGCAGGAAGCATGAGCTGGGTTGCCGGGACTCCGCTCCCACCCTGAACTCTCTCTGGGAGCACCTTGAGTCTCAGCGGCTTGAGCAAGCACTCCCTGTTCCTGGCAACAATGGGACGAATCCACGGTCTTCAGGACTCACCCCAAACTATTAATGTGAGCACCAAGAGGGTCTCCTTACAGCTTGCACATATAAACCTTACATGAACCCATAGCAACAAATTAGATGAAAAGCAGCAGACCGGGAGTCTGAAAAACAACAACATACTCTATACAGCAGACCCGAGAAAATCCTCCAACTCTATTCTAGAACTAATCTTCAAACTCAGTTCATACCCTGAACTAACACAGTGAGAATGGGCCAGAGAGATTTCAAGCCCTTATACCAAGCATCGTAAGTTCGTCCATTGCCCAGCTTCAAGGGGTGGGGAATGGTAATACTGGAGATCAGGAGGAGGGAGGAGGAGAAGAAAGGGCCTCTGGCATTGAGGCAATGGGACAGAGCTGAACGGGTCACCGAGGGCACCCCGATGGGGGTGCGTGCCCCCGCGGCTGCTCTTTTGTGGGCCCCACGGCTGCTCCAATGAGGGCCCCACGGCTGCTCCGCTGAGGGCCCTGCGGCTGCTCTGCTGTGGGCCCTGCTGAGGGCGCCCCATGGACTGGACCCGCCCCCACCCATAGCATGGCGACGGGGCAGAGCCGGGTGGTCCGCTGTGAGCATAGGTGGTTTTCCACCTCCGACCATGGCAGTTTGTATACACCCATGTATGCTATAGTATAGTCTGAGGTAGCTATATCTCTTCCCAAGGCGAGAGTCCAGGGGTATATATAAACCCAGGAATACAGTTATTATCACAGAGAAGATGACTGATTGAATGGTAGGGCAATGGAGATGAGGGAGGAGAAAACTGAATGATCAAATGGGCCATCATCTGTGTAACTGAGTAACATGTGAAGGTAACATTATGTAGGACAGCATCCAGAGCTAATTCCCTTCTATGTTCTCTATAATTTGTATTTCCTCAATCATTTTTGTATTAACAGAAGTGAAGATGACTTTATGTTATACAGCATCCAGTGCTGATTCCCTACTATCTTCTCTATAATTTGGTATTTCCTTTAATGTTTATGTGTTAACTACTGTGAAGATGACATTATGTAATACAGCATCCAGTGCTAATTCCCTGCTATGTTCTGTATAATTTTGTATTTTCGATATTGTTTATGGCTTGTTCTGGTTCGTATGTCTCCTTTCTTTTGTCTTTAAAAAAAAAAAACCAAAAAATTCTACAGCAGGGGTATAATTTTGCTAAAATGCTTGGAGTGGTTCTAATTGTCTTTAGATATATTTAATTATGCAAACTTTGTATCTTTCTTTTTAGAAAAAAAATGCATTCCAGTACGCAACACAGATACATCTTTCAGACTCAACGACCTGCATTCAACATGCAGCCAATTCCAAAGTTGCCATCTAACTTTATTTATCTGAATAATTTTAAAACTTATGCCATTACTTTCAATTGTTAATTTTATTTCTTATGAATTCCAACTATTTATACACATTTTCTTCAAATTACCATGTATTTCTGAGAAATTTTTAGCACATACTGCTATTTATTTTAAATTTTTTAACTTTTTTTTGGCCTTACATGGCCAGCAAAAGTCTTTAAAGTTAATTTGGGGTTACTTTCTTTATGGCTGTATATCCACCCTATAGTAAATTCACTGACAGTGATTGCTGGTCAGGATATGAATAAGGGCTTAACAACTGTTAGGAAACCTTTTAGGGAGGTTTTGTTAGTTGTCTGGAAAAAAGTCCATAATTACCACTTGACTCAACCCATCCTGTGGGTTTTATTATTATCATTATATTAAAATATCAGCAAACTAGGTCTAGAGGTTCCATTCAAACCAGCTATTCCCCTTCTGGGTATTTTCCCAGAAGATCTGAAAACATCATATCACTCTGATATATGTGCACCCATGTTTATAGCAGCACAATTTGTAATAGCTAAAATGTGGAAGCAACCCAAGTGCCCATCCACAGAAGACTGGATTAAAAAATTGTGGCATTTTTA
>PVLD010025220.1:0-24096 GCA_004027595.1 Dinomys branickii | reverse complement strand
GGCCGGGGATGTAGCTCAGCAGCTCAGTCCCTCCCTGGCAAGAATGAGGACCTGAGCTCAATTCCCAGTACCAAAAACAAAACAAAGGGTGGAACTTCGAAAACAAAGACAATACCCTGTGGGGCGTGCAGAAAGGAAGTCAAGTTCCACAGCCTCAGCTTTGTGATCCCATGTGGAGTTGGACTACCTGCTAGGCTCCTGGCCCTGATGCCTGAAGTATCTCTCAGAAACAAAAATGCTGCTTTTGGAGCATGAAGGCTGTGCACATTTAATTTTCCAAAAATAAAATATGAGGATACGCAAGGGAGCAAGGCTCAGGGTAGGGAACAAGGCTTAGGCCACTCAGAAAAGACGGTTAAGAAAGCTCCCGGCCAGGGGCTTACCAAAACCAATCTGTTTAAAATGTATTCTTGCCCCCTCCTTCCTTACACTTTGAAAACTGGTTGTTATCAGGTGCTCTCCGTGATGTGGAACTCTGCTTCTGTCAGCCTTTGGCCTAGAAACCACTCATGAGTCTCCCCAGACTTCGTGTGATTACGTTCAAACTCCTGAGTTTGCCACTCAAGTTCCCAGATGACATTCCCATGTTCATTTTCTTCTATCCAACACTACCTAAGCCACCCACACACCTTTCTTCTCTCACCTTGTATGATTCACATCTGAATCCTTCAAACTATTGTTCCTGTTGTTCCATAAGCTTGAAATAATGTACTTGTCTCTACTTTTAAATTATTTGATTACTCTTCAGGGATCAATTCAAAGATTGCCTTCTATTTTGTTAAGGGTTTTTTTTTTTTAGAAAAAACATAATAACTTTATTTTTTTTATTTTAAAAGTAAAACAACAAAGACATATTAACAAACAGACAGAAACTAGCATAAGAAATAGTACAATCAAAACTGATTTACAGACAAGGTGACAGGGACTCAACAATGGTTGTTGCTTTACCTATTGATATCTTCGAAGTGTATATTCATGAACACAGATACAGACATGCAAAATTGGTCGAACAATTAATCATCTCAACAACAGAAAAAAAAAAAAAGAAACCGGAAAGCATTAACAAAGAGGCACAAAGTAGTACAATAACAGTATGATCAGAATTGAATTATAGACAAAGCAATAGAAAACCAACAATAGTTGCTGCTTTGCATATTGGTATCTTCGAAGTGTGTGTTCAGGATAACACATACAGACATACAAGATTGATCAAATAACCCGTCATCAATTATTCCTTAGCATTAAGTGACATAATACAATAGTAGAACCATGTTAGCCCTCGATAATAGTTTTCTTGAGGCAAAATTCACATGCCTCACAATTGGACCATTTGAAGAGTATGATTCAATAATTTTTCATAAATTCACAGAATTGTGTACCCACATCCCAAACCAACTTTAGAATATTGCCATCACCTAAAAGGAAGCCACACCCTTTAGTCATCATTCCCCCGAGGTTTTGCAACTAGTAATCTAAGTTCTGTCTCTATAAATTTGCATGTTCTCGACATTTCATATAAATGAAATCATATAGTCTTCTTTGTGGTACTGGAGATTGAACCTAGAACCTTTGTACTGAGCTACACGTACAGCCGTTTTATTTTATTGTGAGACAAGATCTTGCTAAATTATAAATTGCCCAGGTGATCCTCCTGTCTTAGCCTTCTAGAGTGCTGGGATTACAGGCATGCACCTTTACACCCAGCTTATATGATTCTTTCTTTTTAACTGTCTTTTTCACTTAATGTGTTTTCACGGTTCTTATATGTTGAAGCATGTATTAGTAACTTGTTTTTATGGCCAAATAAAACTCATTGTGTGGTTATACCACATTTTGTTTATCTACTCATCAATTCACAGACATTTAGCTTGTTTCTACTTTGGGGCTAGTATGAACAATGCTGCTATGAACACTCATATAAAAGGCTTTCTTGTCGCTATATACTGTCAACTCTCTTGTACATGCCTACGAGTACAACTGTTGAGTTATATGGTAACTGTATGTTTAACATTTTAAGGAACAGCCAAAATGTTTTTCAAAAACGGCTCAACCATCTCCCACTGCCAACACCTGAATATTTTAATTTTTATATATATTCACCAACACCTGTTTTTTTAAAAAATAGCTATCCTAATGAATATGAACCGTTACCTCACTTTGGTTTTGATTTGCAGCTCCTGAATAACCAAAGATGATAGTCATCTTTTCAGGTGTTCATGAGCCATTTGTATGTCTTCTTGGAAAATGTCCATTCAAACCTTTGGCCTATTTTTCTTGTTGTTGATGTTTATAAAGACTTTTAAAAGTAATTTTAGTTTCACAGCAAAAGTGAGCCAAAAGTACAGACATTTCCCCATCTCACACATGTTCAACCTCCCACTATTAACACCCTGCACCAGAGTGGTATGTGCGTTACAATACATGCCACATTATCACCCAAAGTTCATTGTTTATATGAGGTTCATATTTATTTTTAATGTTATACATTCTATAAATTTTGACAAATACATAATATCATGCACTTACCATCGCAGTATTATACAGAATAGTATCACTAATCTAAAAGTTACCTGTACCCCATCTAATCATATCTCCCTACCCCTGAACCTCTAGAAAACAATGATCTCATCCACGTCTCCATGATTTTGCCTTTTCCACGATATTATTCAGCTGAAATCATATAGTATGTAGCCTTTTAAGACTGCCTTATTCACTTAGTAACATGCAGTTAAAATGTCTCTCTCTTTTTATGGTCTGATAGTGCATTTCTTTCTTGTGTTTAATAATACTTTATTGTCTGTAGGTACCATAGGTTGTGAATCCAATCCCCAAGCAAAGAACATATTGGTTGTTTCCAAATTTTGCAATTATGAATAAAGCTGTTATAAATAATCTTGTACAAGCCAGGCCTGATGGAGCATGCCTACAATCACAGCACTTGGGAGGCTGAAGCAGGAGGATGACTGTGAGTTCGAGGCCAGCCTGGGCTGCATAGTGAACTCAAGACCAGCCTGAACTACACAGTGAGACTCTGTCTCAAAAAAAATCACGTGTAGGCTTTTGTATGGGAATAGGTTTTTGACTCATTTGGGTAAATACCACGAAGTATAACTGCTGGATTATATGGTAAGAGTATAGTTAATTTTATAAAGAAATTTCCAGATTGTCTTTCAAAGTGGCTATACCACATTACATATCCAGCAGCAATGAATCAAGGTTCTTGGTGTACCATGTTCTCTAGCATTGCTGTGGTTTGTGTTTTGTATTTTGTCCATTGCCATAGGTGTGTAGTGGTATCTCACTGTTTGCATTTGGAATTCCCTAAGGACATATGATGTCCAGAATCTTTTTATATGCTCATTTGTCATCTGTATATGTATGTGAGGTGTTTCTTAAGTTTATTGCCCATTTTCAAAATCAAGTTGTTAATTTTCTTTTTGTTGAATTTTAAAAGTTCTCGGGGCTGGGGATATAGCTCAGTGGAATAAGCGCCTGCCTAGCAAGCGCAGGGTCCTGAGTTCGATCCCCAGTACCACACACACACACACAAATCACCAACACCGTGAAAGGAATTTTAAAAGTTCTCTGTCTATTTTTTTGTTTTGTTTTGTTTTTATGGTTACCAGGGATCGAACTCAGGATCTTGTGTTTGGCAGGCAGGCACTTGTGCCACTGAGCTATATCCCCAGCCCTCTCTGTCTAGTTTGGTTAAAAATTTCTTAATAGATATGTCTTTTGCAAATATTTCCTCAGTTTCTGTGTTCTTTTCTAATTCCCTTGCCAGTGTCTTTCACAGAACAGAAATTTTTAATTTTAATGAAGTCCAGTCTATCAATTCTTTCTTTCAGAGATTGAAACATTGATGTTGTCTCTAAAAAGGCACCACCCAAGGGCATTTAATTTTTTAGTATTTTCATTTAGGGGTTTTAACATTTTACATTTTTAGACCTATGTAAGTTTGATTGAATTTTTCTGGAAAGTATAAGGTATGTGCCCACTTACTTTTGTTTTTGCATGGAAATATCCAGTTGCTTTAGCACTGTTTGTTGAAAAGACTGCTGCTCCATTATACAGTCTTTGCTTCTTCGTGAAAGATCAGTTGACGGTATTCGTATGGGTCTGTTTTCAGGCTGTGTATTGTATTCCATTGATCTATTTGTCCATTCTTTCAGCAACTACATTATGTTGGTTACTATTCCTTTATAGAAAGTTTGAAAGTTGGGTAATGTTATAGTTTAAGTATGAGCTGTGCCACAAAGATTCATGTACTGGGGGCTTGATCCTCAATGCAACCATGTTCAGAGATGGAGCCTAGAGAGGTGAGTAGATTATGAGAGTACTAATCTCATTAATGGATTTATGATTTCATAGGTGAACAGGAGGTAGGGACAGTTGGACGAAGTAGGTCACAGGGGGCATAACCTGGAGGAGCGTATTTTGTCTGCAGTCTCTTTTTCCCCTCTATGCTTTGTTCTACCATGAAGTAAGCCATTTGTTCCATCACAGGCTCCCTGCCCTGATGTTCTACCTCAATAAGGGCCCAGAAGCAACAGAGCCAAGTGATCATGGATTGAATCCTCTGAAACTAGGAGCCAAAATAAATCTTTCGTCATGTTTGGTTGTTTATATGAAGTATTTTGTCACAGTGACTCAAAGCTAACACAGCAGATTGGTAGCAGACAAGTGGGCCCATTGCTGTGACTATACCCATGATGTGGTTTGCAAATCTTTGGAACTGGTTTGTGTGAGAAGTCTGCAAAAGTTTGGAGATGAGGGTTAGAGAAGCCCTAGAATGCTATAAGCAGACCTTAGTGGAGAATTCTGATGTGAGCTCAGAAGGCCAGCATGCTGACAGGAATATAAACAGTAAAGACTGTGCTCATGGGGTTTCAGATGGGAATGAAAACTGTGGTAGGAAGTGAACTAGAGGCCATTTGGATAACACGTTGCCAGGGAATCTGTCTACATTTTGTCTGTAGTCTAAGATTTTGTGGGAAACTGAGTTTAAAATTAATATACTAATTAATCAGGCAGGGGAAACCTGAAGGCAGCACGATGTTCAGGGAGTGATATGGGCATTGCTGGCTGCTTATACCCAATTTTACAGTGAAAATCAAGAGGAAAAAAGCAGAGTAGAGTGATTAGAAAAACTTGAAGTTTGGCCAGAAAAGAAGCACATGTAAAGTTATAGTCAAGGAAGGTGTGGTTGCTAAAGAGATTAGTACTATTTAACAGACAAACAAGCAAAGATGCTTTGAGTACATCCCAGGAATTAACCAGACTCTATTATCAAGTGTGGGAAAATGTAAACCTTTTGTTTGTTTCCTTGGGACTTCACTATGCTCATCTGTCCAGGTGCTTAGAGGCCACTGCATCCATGACTCAAGTGGGCCTGGCTACTACACACATTGGCGGCAAACTTTGACATTGTTCACATGATGCTGGTTCTGCAGGCATGCAAAATGGTAGAAGTTATGGGATAATGGAAACCTCCTACCTGTTCCTGGGAGGATGATATGTGAAGCTGTGAGAGTGAGGCTAAAGCTGCAGTGGGGACTTCAAGAATTTGGAGATGCCAGGAAGTTGGAGCCACTCCTGAAGAAAGATTCAGGCAATGTGCAGAGCCAGTCCAAGAGAGGCCATATGGCATCCAAGCAGCACGACTGTAAGGGTTGAGCTGCGCAAACCCATTGGAGCATACTTGGCACCACTGTCTAGCTTAGATGCTGTACAAGGAGCTGCAAGATTTAATGTTTGCTCCACTGGCTTTTTGTCTTCCTTTGAACCAGTTACTGTGTTTCCCAGCCAAGCATGGTGGCTCCTGCCTGTAATCCCAGCACTCGGGAGGCTGAGGCAGGAGGATCATTGCGAATTCAAGACCAGCCTGGGCTACAAAGTGAGCTCAAGGCCAGCCTGAACTGCATAGCGAAACTCTGATTCAAAAAGACAAAAAAAAAAAAAGAAAGAAGAAAAAAGGATTATTCTATTTCCTTATTCCTCCCTTTTTGAATGGGAATGTTTACCCCATGCCATTGTTTATATGTATTTTGCTTTCTGATTTTTACAGGGGTTTGTACATAAGAGTTACTTTGCATTTTAGAGGAGACTTTGGACTTGGGCTTTTAAGAAATGCTGGAACTGTTGAGTCTTTGGGGACTCTTGGAGGTGGACTAACTGCATTTTGTATTATGAGATGGACATGCGATTTTAAAGACTAGGGCAGAACGTTATGCTTTAAATATGAAGTGTCTCTTCAAAGATTCATGTATTGAGGGCTTTATCACCAATGAAGCAAAGTTTACAGGTGGATATTAAAGAGGTTCCTACATCGTGAGGGTGTTAACCTCATCAGTGATAGTAATTCACTGATGACTTCATAGTTGAATGGGCTATTAGAAACTAAGGCCTAGTGGGAGGGAGTAGGTCAGTGGAAGTGTTTATCTCCTCCCTGGCCCCCTCTTCTCTCTATCTTTTCTCTCTCTTTATCTCCTGCCTGGCATAAAATGAGCAGCTTTCTTCTGCCATGCTCTTCCACCATAATGTTTCTGCTTTGCCACAGGCCTAGAAGCAATGAAGCCAACTGAGTGAATGTGGAATGAAATCTCCGAAACTGTGAGAAAGAATAAACCTTCACCTTTGTCTTGATTACTTTTTCATTGCTGGGACAAAATACCTGACACTCACAAGTTAAAGGAGGAGAGGTTTATTTTAGTTCATAGTTTGTAGAGGTTTCAATCCACAGTCAGCTATTTTCAAGACAGGGAAGCATTGCAGAGGGGCATGAAAGAGGAAAAACAGTTCATGGCATGGCAAGCAAAAAGCAGAGGGATCAAGGATACACACAGCCTTCCAGTTCATGCCCACAGTGACCCACATCTTCCCACCAGGCTCTACCTCCCAACATCACACCCAGCTATAAACTTATCAGTGGACCAATCCACTGATGAGCACCACATCCCCGTGATCCCATCACCACACCCCAACCCCACCTATGCCCCATGAGGTTTTGGGGGGATATCTAGATATAAACCACAGCACCCTTAGACTGTTTATATCAGGTGTCTTGTCACAGGTGCACAAAGCAACTAATACAGGAAGTGTCAGTCTTCCAACTTTCTTCTGCTTTTTCATTATTATTGTCTATGCTGAGTCTTTTGCCTCTTGCATTAGAATCAGTCTATCAAAGTCCACAAAATAACTTTCTGTGATTATAATAAGAATTGTATTGAAAAGTTAGGAAGAAATGACACCTTGACAACATTGAGTCTTCCTGTGCATGAATTTAGAATGTTTCTCCATTTATGTAGTTTCTTAATTTATTTCATTTGAGTTTTATAGTTTTCCTCATGTAGATATTTTATTAAGTATAATATAAGTTATTTCATTTAGAGAAAGTGTTAACATAAATGTTATTGTGTTTTTCTTTTCAAATTCCACTTGTACGTTATTGGCATATGTAAAAGTGATTTACTTTTGTACATTATGCTTGTAATATCTTCCAAACTTGCTATAATCATTTATTAGCTCCAGGAAGTGGGTTTTTTTTGTCTATTCTTTTTAATTTTCTACATAGACAATACTATCATCTGCAAAAGGGGGCAATTTTATTTCTCTCCCCCAGTCAGTATATATTTTATTTTATTTTTAAAAATTATTTTATAATAGCATAACCTAGGATTTTTAGCACAATATTGAAAAGGAATACTGAGAGGAGATATCCTTCCTTTGTTCCAGATTGTAGTGGAAAAGCATCTGTTTTCTCACCATTAAATACTATGCTAGCTGTCAAATTTTATAGATATTCTTTATCAAGTTGAGAAATTTTCCCTATATTCCTGGTTTACTTGAAGATTGTACCTGGAATGGGCATTGGATTTTTGTCAAATGCTTTTCTTACATGTATTGATGTGATCATATATATTTTTTTAGTCTATGGACTTGATGGATTACATTAATTGATGTCTGAATGTTAAACCACACTTAGATATGTGAAATAAATCACACTTGGTCATGGTTTATATTTCATGGATTGTTGATTTCATTGTGCCAATATTTTACTGAGGATTTTTTTCATGTATGTTCTTCAGAGGCATTGGAAATATCATTATCTGGTTTTGATATTAGAGTAATACCAATCCCATGGAATAAGATCAGAAATAGTCCCTCTACTTCTGTCTTCTGAAGGAAATTATACAGAACTAGTATAATTTCTTCCTTAAATGTTTCATAGAATTCATCAGTGTACCCATGTGAATCTGAGTTTGTTTTAGGTTTTAAAATTATTGATTCAATTCCCCTAATAGTCATAGGTATTTCTTTTTCTACAACTTTTCACAGACTATGTCTTTCAAGGAATTGGTCCATATCATCTAGGGTATTAAATTTGTGAGTATCAAGTTACTGATAATATTCTTTTATTGTCCTGTTAATGTCTACAGGATCTGTACTTATTTCCCTCTTTCATTACTGACCTCAATGGTTCATGTCTCTTCTCTCTCACATAGTTAACCTGTCTAAATGTTTATTAAATTTATGAATTTTTTCAAAGAGCTAGCTCTTAGTTTTGTTGATTTTTCTGCATTTATTCCTTATCTTCAATTTCATTCTTTTCTTTTGTTTACTTTGAATTTAATTTGTACTTCTTTTTCTAGTTTCCTAATGTGGAAACTGAGATTATTGATTTTAGATCTTCTTTCCTAAAATATTCATCTAATGGTACAAGTTTCCCTCAGTAGAGTATTCTCACTTGTTCCCACAATTTTTGATAAATTGTATTCTCATTTTCATTTAGCTCAAAATATTTTTAAAATATTCCATGACATTTATTTTGTGGTCCATGCGTAATTTACTAGTATGTTATTTGTGTAATTTATTAGTATGTTGTTTAACATCCAGATATTTTGGGATTTTCTAGTTATCTTTTTGTTACTGATTTCTATTTTAATTCCATTGCCAGTTAAGGGTATGTATTGTATGATTTCTGTTCCTTTAAACTTGTGAGTGTGTTATGGCCCAGATTATGGTCTATCTTGGTTAACATTCCCTATGAAGTTGAAAAGAATACCCTTATTGATATTTTCTGCCAACTGGAGCTGGCCATTTCTGATAGAGAAATATTGAGCTCTCCAACTCTAATAGTAGATTTATTTCTTCTTCTAGTTCTCTCCGTTTTTAACCCTGCATTTTGATGCCCTGTGGTTTGGCATCTACTGTATTCATTAATGATTGTTAGATCTTCTTGGAGAATTGACCCCTTTACCATTATGTAATCCCCCTCTTTATCTCTGGTAATTTTCCTTGTGGTGAAGTTTACTGTCTCAAGTTTTGTAGGATATATTTTTAATTTTAATGGAAGCATAATTATACATATTTATGGAATACAGTGTGATAATTCCAACATGATAGAATATATATTGACCAGATTAGGGTAACTGGTATGTTCATCTCCTTTCTTCTTCCCTTGTAAGTCTAGGTAAGAGTTGGTCAGTTTTGTGAACTACCCTGTGTTTTCATTGATTTTTCCTCTATTCTTTTTATTCTATATTTTATTTCTCCCCAAAGTTGTTATCACCTTCCTTCTGCTTGCTTCAGGTTTATTCTGCTCTTCTCTTTCCAGTGTCTTTGGGCAGAAAAGACTATTTAGGCTATTGGTTTAAAATCTTTCATTTCAGTTCTTTCAATTGAGCCAGGCATGTGGATGCATGCCTATAATCCCACTACTCAAGAGACTGAGGTAGAAGGATCAAGTTCAAAGCCAACCTAAGCAATATAGTGAGGTGAAGTCTCAAAATAAATTTTTCCAAGGAACGGGGATGTAGCAGAATGGCAGAGCACTTGTCTGGCACGTGCAAGCCCCTGGATTCAACTCCCCACCTAAATAAATAAATAAATAAATAAATAAATATGTACTGAGATAAAATTCACAGACAACCAAATTTACCCTTTTTAAGGATATAATTCAATGTTTTCAATCTATTTCTAAAGTTATGCAACCATTATCACTAATTCTAGAACATTTTCATAGTCCCAAAACAAACTCTGTAACCATCTCTCCCCCTAGCACCTCATCTTTTGGTCAGTGGTGACTGGTAATCTACTTGCTGTCTATGACTTTACCTATTTTGTACATTTCATATGCAGTGTTTTTATGGAAAGACTTTTTTTAAGAATTCCAGTTCAAATTGGTGGGCTAATCTGACTAATCAATCACTAGAATGCTCAAAATTTCCTATTTATAGCCATTTCTACCACTCTCAAATTTCGATAAATCTGCCCTAAGTTCCCAGCATTATAGTATCCATTGCCCTAGGCAAACATTCCCAAAAAAACCAGACATGGTCTAATAAGTTTAAAATTCTTTCTCTACTCACAAAAATCATAAATAAAGATTTCACTCCTCATATGTAAAGACCTAACATCTTGTATGGTAGTCCTCTGTGGATTTGGAAGTAAGGGCAGGTTTCCACTATATCCTGTTCATTACATAATTTTTAAGGAAATCAATCTACATTTTGTGTTTCAGTTTTTTTCAGATCCTGAATTTCTTCTAAATCTACAATGACCAATCTCAGGGCTTGGAATGTTACTTCTAAGGCCCATTTTCTGATGACACAGTTGAGTTCCAACTGCAGAAAGTTACATGAGTCCCTGATATTTTAGCTTAACATTACATCTATCACTGGAAAATATAAGTCAAACATCCAAGCACCCACACTGAGGTGAGGGGAAAGTTATTCATGTTCTTATTAACATGTTTTTATATACTACAAAACACCAAAAAGTCATATGGTGCTAGATACAACAATTTTCTGCTTCTTATTAATAGAAGGGAGCTATGTGGAAACTTTTCTTTTTATCTCTACATTTCTATGTCAAAACTTGAAGTCAAGTTACACTATAGGGTCCATCACATCCTCTAAACTGAAAAACCACTATGACATGTTTCTTCCATCCTTAACCACAAGAAAGAGTCTCATTCTGTGCTGGTATACAACTCCACAAATGGGATGAAGTAATTTGTCATAATACAGCTTGCCGCCTTAGAGAAATGAGTGAATTCAATCACTAGACTCTAAAAGTGATTGTTTGTTTTACAATTCTTTCAACTAAATGCAAGCCTGTATTTATAAAGTTAAATTGTTGCACAAGCTGGCCCTTTCTTAGAATAATCAAAACATTTAAAATATCAAATATCCAAGGACTTCCAAAAAAGAAGTCAACACTTTCCTTCTCTAGGAGAAAATACATCCTTTTGTCCAAAAATGTGGATTTATACATGTAAAATTGTGTATTTGTGGAGAAACTGTGATGGTTTAGTCATACATAAAATCAGTCTTGATGTCTTTATCTTTGTTTATCACATCAAAGGTTTAACTACAAAAGTGGACCTTTGTTTTCGTACAGCAAATTTATCTCTCAGGATGAGTCAAGATGTATTTTAAATTAGAATAAACATTTAGAATTTACTACTGCAGTCTCTTCTGTGCTTATCATAATAGTGGTGAAAATTGGGAGGTACTTTTCAAAAAAAATCTTGAAGTCATTCATACTTGCTATTTGTTTAGTCTTGTTGTCTGGAACAAAAGAGAAAGAATTCACAAATGCCAGGACCTAAGCACCTGTTTCAAATTAGATATCAGCCCTCAGCTTGCAAAATGAATTTTTTTGTAATTAAGCAAACAGGAACAAAAGACCACGTCAGTTGCTTTTCTTCTTCCTGGAGAAGTTGGCAGGATAAATGCATCCTAAGGACTTCTCTGTAAAATCTGAGAGTAGGAATCAAAGAAAAACAATTGTTTTCATTCCAAACCATGGGGATACATAGAAAGATACCTGCGTTTTAAGAATAGGGAAAGTAAGTGGGCAAAAGAAAGACTATCCACTCCAGAAAATAGCATAATAGCATAGAAATACTTGCTAAGGCCTGAGTTCAGAGTTTAGTTTTGAGATCATTGTAAAAGCATCTAATGTTCTTCCTGTGTGACAAGGGCCCTACTGGCAAAACACTCCCAGTCTGACCCAGGCCCAGTGGCCAGCTGTTCCCAGTGTTGCTGCAGGGTGGGATATCTATACTGATACTCATCTGAAACACAGTAGCTGGGATCAGAAACTCTCCCCTTCAGTAATGAATTAATGAGGCAGAGTTTAAAGTAAAAGAAGATGATTTATTTGGAAAAAGATAGAAAAGAAAGAAGATAAACAGCTACCCTGGGAGAGTAGGGGGCATCAGAAGTAAATAACCTTAGATTTTTTGTCTTCAGCTACTTTTTACTTAAGACTAGTGATTTCTCCCATCCCTCATGTGGGCACCTGAAGTTTTTGCCATCTGATTGGCTTTCTGGCTGTCTTTGATCTTAACCTGGGTATCACACATTCTTTCTGGCTGTTTCATTTCTTCCTGTCTCTTTGTGATTGATAAGCAGGGGGAGTCTTACAGAAAGGTAACAGAGTAAATGATTCGGTAAAGGGGCCATGTGTTGTTTATATATTAAATAAGAGCCCTTGGGCGGCTGCTCCTTATCTGCTTTGCATTTTATCAGAGGTGGGTGAGAGGGGCTGGCTACCCTGGCATTCCTGGCTGCACCCCTGTTTTCCCTGTCTACTCTTCCATAAATACTTATGTTAATTGTGTTACCTGGTGCCTTCCCAGGTCTAGTTTCTCGCTCTCATATTACCTTTGTCCTTCTAATTGCTGGAGTCTAACTGCAGAAGCAAAACCCTGCCTTCAGTAACCCCGTCCATTAATTATCAGTCTCTTTAATACAGCTAAATGAGATCCTATTTTATCCTTTTTTCCTGCTTATGATCCCCTGTCCCTGCATCAGCACTCCTCCCTCCACCATCTTTGCTCCCCCTTTTACTTATCTTTTCACCATCTTGTAGGACACTTGGTTGTTTTATTTCTTTTAAAAAATATTAGTGCATATTGGTTATACAGAAGTGTTACCTTTTGGCACATTTGTACATGCACATACCATACTGTGATCATATCTAGTCTCTATTACTCCCCTTGCACTTTCTGCGCCCTCACCCTGATCCCCTCACTCTTCTCTAATAGCTCTCTTCGATTTTCATTTGACAATCCTTATCTCTCATCGCTTTTGTCACCCACTGCCTTCTGGCCTCTATTTCTGGTAGAAGTCAGCCGTTAATCTTAGTGAAATTTCTCTTGAACAGACTTGAGTCATTTTCTCTTTCTGCTTTCAAGAGTTTTCTTTATTGTTGTCTTTCGACGTTTTGATGAAGTGTTTAGGGTGTCTCTCCTTGTGTTTACCCTACTTGTTATTTGTAGAGCTTTTTAGATAGGTACGTTAGTGCATTTCTTTAAAAGAAAAAAAGTTATTGTTTCTTTTTTTTGTACAATAGTACATTTATATATTTTTGTTTTTTCAGTGTAATTGACAAATAAAATCAGATGCATTTGAGGTGTGTAACATCATGTTTTGAGATATATATGATACTATGGGATGGATCCAGCAGATAGAGTCCAGGCTTTTATGTACGACAAGCAAAGAATTGCCAACATATACCCAATGGCAAAAGCAGAGCACCTATATTTATTAAAGATCATGACAGGATGTACTTAGGGCAAGTCTGTGATGACAAAAAGTGTAGCACAAACAGAAAAGTGGTGCTGGGATGACCTGACAGTAACAGCACACAGCATACATATACATCAGGCTTTCAGAATTTAAAGGACGTGCACCCCAGCACAGGTGCTTCTCGGTGGGTCTCCAGGTAAGATTGAGTGGAATGATTGACAAGGTACTGAGTCATGCCAGGAGCTTTTGATGAACATGCATGTCCCAGAATTCACTCTGATTAAGTTACATGTATGAGAAGTAGTCCGTATTTATGAACCTTTAATAAATGTTGAGTGGGGAAAAGGTTACCGAGCATCAGGCCAGATCTAACATGCATGTGCTCTGTCCTGGAGCTTTGGAGATTTTCTAGGTCTCTGTTATCTTATTTTCTATGTCTCTTAGAACAATGCAAGGAGGATTGACCCTGGGATGTTGCCCAAATTGAGGTGGGTAGAGGGGAGCAGTTTCCCAGCCCCTAATGTGCTACCTGTACTATTTCCTCCTGAGACACCTGGTCCCTAAAAGTCTTTAAGGGTTCCAGAAGAGGAGTGACTACTTCCTGCTGAATAGGATGGCTGGCTCTACCTAGGCAGAGACCAAGGAACTCTCACCATGTATGATCTAAAAGGTTGAGGGAGCTTTGTTCGTCCTCCAACCATTTCTGATGAGCTATGCATGTGGAGGCACATTTTTATCTTTGGCTTGGGGCATCATTAGTATTCTTTTTTACAACAAATAAATTATCTTAAAATCTTTTTTATTTTATAGTACTTGTGTGCAATTCATGTGGCTTATAATCATCTTGGGGAGTGGTTATGTATACATGTTATAGTTTGTTTCTTTTCTTAATTCCCTTCCCTTCCCTTTCCCTCCCCCTCCCACTTCCTCTTCTGGTTCCCCTATCTCCCTTTCCATATTTGTTGGTGTTATTTGTCTTACCTCATTTTATGGCATATAGTGTTTACATTAATTGAAGTTATTAGGTTTCTGTACATGGTACATCTTTATTCTTCTTATTTCCCCTTCCCCTCCTCCTCACACCTCACCCCTGTTCCGCTGAACCACTTCCCAATGTAAGAGATCCATTACTTTATCCTCCTCTATCCTTTATCATTTTCTTCGTTTGTACGTTGTCTTACTCAAATAAGAGATATCAAGTGGTGTTTGAGTTTGTGTGTCTGGTTTATTTCACTCAACATTATATTTTCCAAGTGCATCCATTTTCCTATAAATGTCTCAAAATTTCATAGCACATTACCTTTTTCCAGTCTTCTGTTGATGGATATACAGATTGCTCCCAGGATTTAGCTATTACAAATTATGCTGCTATAAACATTGGTATGCATGTATCACTGTAGTATGATAACTTAAACACTTTGAGAAAGATACATACCTAACAGGGAGACAGCTGGGTCACATACAATTTATAAATTTTCTAATTTCAATTCTTTAAGAAGTCTCCATACTGATTTCCATAATTGTTGTGCTAGTTTGCATTCCCAACAATGCAGGAGGGTTCCTTTTCCATCACAGCCACACCAGCATTTGTTATTGTTTTATTTCCCAATATTGCCATTCTTTCTAGATTAAGATGAAATCTTAGCATTGTTTTAATTCGCAGAGATGTTGAACATATTTTCATATATTTGTTGACCATTTGTTTTTCTTTCTCTGAATAAACAGTGGTTGTAACAGCTGCCAAAAAAGAAGAAGCAAGTTTAACTAAGAGATTAAGTATGTAAGATCTAAATAGTAAGGGTATAAGAAGCCTTAATAAAGGGAATGTTAGGATAGTAACCAAGAACTCCAATTTCAGGTATTTTCCCAGAACATCTATGACTCAGATAGCTTCTCATGGATCTTGGAAGTGTGATCTGTGCAGTCCAGCTTCTGTGTTGTCAGTGGTTAGGAGCTGTAGTCCCCTATGATGTTGTAGAGCCACCACACCTAGTGAATCTATTTGATCTTGAAGGAAGGCAATACTCTGGGCAAAGTCATCTAGGCCACTGATGATGAACTCTTTAGCGTTTACAATGATACCAACAGCCCACTGTAGCACATACGACATAGGTTCACCACCACTGATCTAGACTACCTGTCAAGTTCTTAGGTAGTTGTTGATGGTAGGAGAATGACATGATTAGCTTAAATGTACTGTATAGGTAATCATAGTTTTATCTCTAGTAGTGGCAGATTTTGAATCATTCAGCAGATCCTAAGAGAAAGAGGAAAAAAAACGGAAGTCACATTACAACTTGGGACAAGGACCTCAAGTGTAGCAAACAAGAGTAGTCCGACTAATCACACAGTTTACTTGGAGGGAACAAAATATTTTATTTATCTGGCTGAACAGGTTGGTTGTTGCTTTCTTTCCCAAAAAGAAACTTGAGGTTGTCCACTGGGTTGCACGTGCATGAGGTTTGTGGTCTCTCTTCTTCATTTTCTGGTATCTTAGGCAGCTTGGGTTTTTCCCTGGATAAATGAATCTATCTATTCCCTGTACCTTAAGGACAGAAGGGATGGTTAGAAGGGTTGTATGAGGGACTTTTCATTTGGGGCATTCTCTTTTTGGAGTCCACCTTCTTTCCAGATGGCTGCGTGTGACATAAGACAAGAAAGGTATATTCAGTGTCAGTATATATGTTTACCTCTTGCCCTGTGTAAGTTGAAGAGCCCAACTAAGGGCATTATGTTTTGTCTTTTGAGCTGTTGTTACAGGTGGGAGTCCTTTTGCTTCAGTGACCCAAATAGGGTTGATTATGGCATAGCCTGCCCTCATAATGTAATCTTTTATCAAACTCCTGCCATCATTGAACCACGTGCTAAGCATCCCTGTCAATGGCTGGTCCCTCATCAGAGCAGCTTCACAATTTTGAGCAATCGTATCTTCACATTCATACTCTACCAGTTGGTTAGTTAAGAGGTTGGTGGCTGGATTTAGAATGGTGTATGACTAAAGAGAGGCATCTGGGTTTTTAATAAAGATGGCTTGTTATTTAGTGAGCCTTTTTCCAGTCATGTGCAAATGTCTCTTGAGTTCTAATAGAGCCTTAGCCTGGTGTGGAGTTAGAACTAAGAGATTTTGTCCCAGTTATTTTAGAAACTTCCTAGGCTAAGAGTTTCACAGCTATTGCTCACAGGTAGCTAGGCCAGCCCTATGTTACTCCATCTAGTCATTTGGAAAATTGGGCAACTAGTGAGTTTTCCTGGCCCAGATGCTAAGTTAACATTCCAGAGGCTACTCCCTGTTTTTCATCCATGAAGAGAGAAAAAGCCTTAGTTAGGTCTGGGATTCCTAGTGCTGAGGTCTGGATCAGGGCTTGTTTTAAGATTTTAAAGACCTCTTGAGCAGCTGCTGTCCCCTTCAAGATTTCAGTTTCTGGTCCTTGGGTTGCCTCATATATGGTTTGGCTATTATTCCAAAAATGGAGTATCCATAGGCAGCAGAAGCCTGCTACTTCTAGGAAAGTCCTTGGCTGCTGTTTAAACTCTGGAGGACCCAGACAGAAAATTACTAGTATGGGGCCACCTAGTATCATCATAAAGCTAGCTTGGAAAAAGGGAATCACTCAAATGGCAGTCCAGAGTGGGGATTACAGCAAGCTGATGGGCTAACTCCTTCAAGGTTCATAACAAGTTTAAAATGGGAGGAAAGGTCATCCTGATAAGAAACTAAAATGGAGTAAAATCCCACAGTATCACAGAGGCTTGCCTGCTACATATAGGGTCACCCAAACTTCCTGTAAGGTGGTGAGGATGTCCTTTTTGGGAGTCACACAGGTCTCCTCAGGCAATGTAATTCACTGTTTAAGCATTTTCCCCTGAGCATTGTGGTGGAGGACCTCAACCCTCTCTGGGAACGAAGGTAGTCTCTCCTGTAACACTAGAGTTCTTTTGTGTTCTGACAGGGCTGATGAGGGTCTGGTGACTATAGAGTGCATTCATTTGCCCAGTGCCAGTTACTTGCAGTTGAAGCATTCTGACTTGTTTTATCATGCTTTGGGTTGCCTCAGTTTCACTTAGTGCTGTGGACTTCCGTTAGGGCAAACATGGCTTTTGCCTGCCTTTTTCTTACTCAACTTTTGTTTGCCTTTATTTCGTCACAATTATTAAAGACCAAACAAGCCACACCAACCAATTGACTTATCTTAGCTCATGGACCCTGTTGTATTTTCTGGCACTTTCTATGAGTATCTGGGGCTGACCCATTAACAAAATATTGTCCTAAAATAATCTGACCTTTCCTAGACTCTGTGTCTACATTAGTATATTTACAGATTGCTTTTTAAAGCTGAAGTTGGAAAGCAGGTGGATTTTCATCACAGCCTTGGCTGATAGACTTGAGCTTATTTTACTGGTGTGTAGCAAGAATCCAGGATGAATTGAACATTTTACCAGGTCAGACCATTGTTAGGGTATGGAAATCAGCAAACTTTTCAGAATTCTCAAAAAATCTACCCAATGTTTTTTGCATTGTTGAATATTCATCTCAGAAGGCATTTGAACAGGGAGTCAGATAGGATAAAGGAAACATATTCTAAATTGAGTTTTCTGGGTAGGAGGAGTTGTGGATGACTAAAAACCTATCCCTAGGTTAATCCCTAACCCATTCTAGGGAACATTACAGGACATCTCTTGGTTCATGAGCCTTTCAGCTCCAGCAAGGGTATGACCTGATAGGGCTGAAGTCCCTATCCAACTCAGAGTGTCCTCTGATAAAGCTGAACTCCTTGGGAGCCAGAGGTATGTGGTTTTGTGTGAGTGTGTGTTCCTTTTGAATCTTTGGACCCCCTTTCCCCATCACCACAGCCCATCTTCTAGACTAGGAGTCCAGAGCTAGGGTGCTCTTCTGGCTGAATGTCTCAAGCCAATTATAAAACTACCTAAGACTACAGCATGCCTGTCTAAACAGGGGTAGTAGGTGTTCTTCCCTGAAAGACTCCAAAAACCCTGACAATTTTCTTTCATTTTTGCTAGGTCAAGCCTGAAAAGAATATGTAGCTGGTGGCAAAACTTCACAGGGAAAAGTCAGGCACAGTGAAAACTCAGTCAGCAAACATAAGTTGCACATACTTTTCCATAGGGACATAAACTTGAGGCCATATTTCTCACAATAAACATAAAATAGTAGAATGGAGGGAACTAGCTCTACAGGGGTGATCCCAGAAGGAAGTAGCCACAGACTGGCTCTAGGATTCAGAAGAGAAATAATCATCTCAGATGTGCCACACCTGCTGCCACTACTGGACACAAACTGCACCCTTTAAAATAACTAGGCTAATACTCTATTTTTCAACTCTTCACTTCCCCTCAGTTGACCAGCACCAGAAATGCCAAAGAATTTGAGTTTGTTGACAAACGAAAGACATGAGGGGAGCAGAAATGAGAAGGAGACTGGAGTTCCTTCATGAGAGAGGTGGAAGGAAAATAAACCCTAGAAGGGCACCCCCTCCCTGGGCCCTACAATCAACCTTGGTGCTACCTACATAGTGGCCACCTAAATCCATAGAGTGCAGGACATGCTGCCAACTGCACCCCCCCCAAAGAAGCAGTAACCTCAGGTGAACTGGGTCCATGTTTCCTGTCCCCCTGAGAAAAATTAAGAAACCAGCCTGAGTAACCCTGTCTAGGAAAAAATGTCCAGGGCCCACAAGAGACATGACACTTGCCAGCCACCTCTCTTCAGCTCAGTTATGTATCTGTAGAGGAATAGGGAACCACAGCTGGTAAGAGCAAATCCATGCACTGCGAGGACCATCAGCAAAATACAGCCCCTACTGATCAGCAGGAGCCCTCTTGCCTCCTGCACAGGCCAAAGCCTTTTGCTGCACAATCTATTCATCTCCAAATGACAAGGAAATCATTGAAAAGCACCCTTGGTCACTTTGAAGAGGAGAAGAGAAAGGGTCTCCCAAGTGGGGAGTTGCCTTCCTTTTTCACTAGGCTTCTTAGCTGCTAATGTCCAGTGTTATCTCTTGTCTCCTAATCGGGCTTGTCAAATGATACTATAGAGGGATCCAGCAGATACATTTCAGGCTTTTGTGTACAATGAGCAAAGAATTACAAAGATATGTCCAATGGCAAAAGAAAAGTACCTGCATTTATTGAAGATCACAGGAAGATATGGTCAGGCAAAGTCCACGCTGACAAAAAAAAAGTAGCATAAAAAGAAAAGTTGTGCTGGGATGACAGAAAAGTAAAATGCACATAGCTCACAGATACTTCAGAAATTAAGGGAAGTGCACCCCAGCCCAGCTCAGCTGCTTCCCATTGGAGCTCCAGGTGAGATTGACTGGAATGATTGACAGTGCGCTGAGTCACCTCAGGGGCTTTCAATAAGCATGAACGTCCCAGAATTAACTCTAATTAAATTACATGCATGAGAAGCAGTCCATATTTATGAACCTTCCATAAGGTTCAAGTGGGGAAAAGGGTTCTGAGGGTCAGGTCAGGAGATGCAACCTGCATGTGCTCTGTCTTGGAGCTTCAGGGATTTCCTGGGTCTTTGTTACTTTATTTTCTACCTGGCTTAGAAAAATGGCAGAAGGATTGGCCCTAGAGTGGTGCCAAACTGAGGTAAACATAGGCAAGTCACTTCCCAGCCCACACTGTGCTCCCTACGCTACATATACATTATGAAATGACACCATCAAGTTAATGGACATATCTATCACCTCACATACTTATATTAATTTTAAATTTCCTTCCCTTAGAAACATTTGATAATATCTCAAGTAAAAAACTACTCTTAACAAAACAAAAATCTGTGCTCTGTATCTCATTCTTCTAGATTAAAACAGTTATGAACCCCGTGCTAGATGAATTTTTGATATCTTTTTGCATTAACACATTTTTGAAAAGAGAAAATTGGGCCAGGGATATAGCTCAGTGGCACAGTGCTTGCCTGGCAAGCGCAAGGTTGGGAGTTTGATTCCCAGTAGCAAAAAAAAAAAAAAGAAAGAAAAAATTGACAGTGTCATACATACTATTTGTAACCTGCTGCTACACTTAAGGCAGTGTAGTAGACACCTTTTCACCTCAGTAAATTTATGTGAACATCATGATCTCTTAACGATATAATTAATAACTGGATTTCCATCTTTCCATCCCAGCATTTTACCCTTGCCCTCTGTTTCTTCCTCTTGTCTAATAGTATCCATTCTGTGCTCACATCATGAGTTTTAGATTCCACCTATTAGGGAAAGTGTGCAATGCTTGTCTCTCTGAATCTGGTTTATTTTGCTTACACGAGGATCTCCAGTTTCATACATGTTCCTGCACCAGTTTCATACATGGGATTTCTTTATGTCTGTTACAACACTCCACTGCATATATCTACCTCAGTTTTCTTTATCAATTTTATAACTGTTTATGGGAACCTCATGTTACCAGGTTTTGGGGTGCTGGAGTCTCCTGGAGGTGGTTTCTAGGTTCTTTCTATCCTGAGCCAAGAATTGGGTAAGACAAATGCCAATGGTAGCAAAGTTTTGTTAATGTTAGGAAAAAGGCTCTGCAGAGTAAATTTGGGCCAAGTAAGAGTAGAAAAAGAAGTATACCTTACAGCATGAGAGAGCACAAGGGCAGACCCTCAGTGTGGACTGTCCTTTCTGTGTCACCCACTCCCCAAGCAGACATCAGGTCTAGGCCCTCTTATCAAAAACCTGCTCAAAGTCTCATGAGGACTCCAATTGCAGGGCTTTGAAAACTATTCTGCATGTATTTTCTGGGATTTTGTGATTAACAGGTCATGTCTTACTTCCCCAGTCATGTTTGCCATGTCCTAATCTCCTGTCTCATTTCCCCCTGAGAACCACATATCCGTATAATTCTTCTGGGTTGCTCAGAGGGTGGAGGTCTCTGTCTTCTATAGAATATTTCAGCTGCAAGGGGCTGTAGACCTACCTACTTGGGATTATTTGCTCTCTGACTACCTTGGGATATTGTGGCTCACTGGCTACATTAAAGAAAAGATGGTCAGAAGACAATTAAAAAGACTTAATGATGGTGAGCTGTCTATTCAATGTAAGAAGCAAAGCAACTTTACCATTTTGTTGAGGATGTAGAATCGAATACGAGGATCAGGTCAGATTTCCACACTTCTTATGGAGGACAAAGTATGGCAAAGAGCAAGGTTAGATAAAATACTGAGAGGCTGAAAGCCATACACTTAACAAGATTTCCCACATAATGGATCTAATTAAAAACATGAACCTTCACACAGGCACGCATTTGAATTGTGGAGAACGATAGTCATTAGTGACTCCACTCATCCACACCTGGAGCAATACACACTTTCTCAAGAGGAGCCTCAGGTCTTCCAGAGGGCCTCACAAACAGATGTCTTCTTAGTCCTGTGGAAAGTCTAGTGACCATTTCCCATGTAAGATTTTCATAACTTGTCACTGTGTCTCTTCAGGGAGAACCAGAATGATTCCTCAGGGACTGAGAATAAAGCTAAGGTCTTGAAGGGCTGTAAGCTACCTTTCCTGTCTTTCTATCAGCCTTTTGATTTTCCAAGGAGATTTTAGCCATGTCCCCTTGGTGTCCCTTAAAATATATGACTGCAACCTGCTTGAGATGATGGACTGCCCCTAGGAATTGTATAATTTCCTGCTTCTATTTAGAGATGACTGCTTATTAGTATGCTTCTTTCCAGATTGCTGCATGGGCATGTAGCATCAGAGAAGCATGTTTGGAGTTTACATAGATCTCTAGAGTCTTGCCTTTTCCTACTATGAATGCCTGAGTATGAGTTCTGAGCTCTGCGTTTTGAGCAGAGGTCCCTGGAGAAGGTCGGCCACAAGGACCTGTTGTGGGCTGCCAACTTCATAATCTGCCTTTTGGTGTCCCTCTTGGACAAAGCTGCTTCCATCAGTGAGCCGCACCTCCTCAAGGTCTTGGAGAGGCAGGTCACTGGTGTCCTGCTTGCACAGGTCTGGGAGATCACTTGTTCACAAGAGTGGCCAGCTTCTGTGCCTGAGGGCATCAGAGAGGCAGGATTAAGTGTAATGCAAATTTTTGTAATAACCTCAGGGGTAACTAAGAGCATGGCCTGATACTTGGCAAGCTGTTCCCCTGTTAACCACAGGTAACCTTTGTCTCAAGAGTAGCTCTGACCTGATGAGGAGTCAGGACTTCTAATCTCTGTCCTTATCTTTGGTCGAGATATTGAGAGCAATTTCTCTCTTCTCTGATATATAGAAGAAGGGTTTTCTTAATACAGGTATTTTTTTATTATACCATGCAGCAGGATCCATCTGTTGGCACAGTCCCAACAGGTAAAATCTGTTTTGATCTTTCCTGGAATCTGAGAATAGCTCCAAATTTTGCTAGTAAACTTCTTCTTAACAAGGGAATAGGCACCATGGGACAATTAGAAACTCGTGATTAGACATTTGTTCTTCAAAGTGATATGTCAGAGTAGGAGTAATGAATCCTCAACTAGGGCACCTCTCAACCTCAACTACAGCTATAGCATTAGAGAAATGTTTATACAGCTCTAGAGTAAGCTTTTCCAGAAATGAAGTAAAAACACAATGAAGTAATTGCATTATCTTACCCATAATGTCCAGCACTACCCAGGTTTCCTCACAGGAAATGGTGATGTCCATGGACAGGAGCATTGTAGGATCCCTTGGGTCTCCTCAGAGCTGCAAAAGACAGTTTTTGTTGGCATAGTCTCTCTCTGGGAGCAGGACAGTCAACCATCCAGTGACATAAATCAAGCGCACTGGCTGCTTTACACTTGGAGCAGGGCCCGGCAGCAGCTTGGTGCAGTTGCATGCCCAGTGTCCAGACTTACTGATCATCCCTGGGTTTTCCTCTAGATGAAGTGCATGAGTTTAAAGCATTCCCAGTTGCAACAGGTATAATTCTAGCTTTTTTCTTTTGGCCATCATCCAGATCCCAATTGTTGAACACAGAAAAGGCCAGGTCCAACAATTGGATTATAGGTGTCTGGGATCCCATTTGAAGTTTCTCATTAAACAGATTTGAGAGACCCTACCCCCTGAGAGACAGATGGGGATCAGAGGATAGGATCATCAAAGATATCTCTGTCTTCCTTAGGGGTCATTCTAAATACTACAGTTTCTGGAGTTTTCCTGAGATAAAGGGTCACAGAAACCTGAACATAAGGGATTTCACTCCAGCTTCTGTGTTTCAAGCAGAAACAATTTAACTGAAAAACAGTCTCCAAATTTAAACTGCCATCGCATATCCATTTCTTGCCATTTCCTAGTTCACATAAACCCAAACTATATTGCAATAGTAGAGAAGCTACTCTTTTTTTTAATTGGTAGGATTAAACTTTTCCCACTGATCCAAGATACTGTCTAGTGTCAAAGTCAATGGAATATGTGGGGCATGGTTCATTCCCCAGTGGTTTCCAATGGCTTGTCTTGGGACCTATAGAGAGAGACACCTAGGTCACAGTTCCTTAATATGGCATCCCATGAGGAAGAAGAAGACCCAGTGTGAGCCCACAAAATGTCCCTTGTGAGACTCAAGTATT
>PVLD010025219.1:0-24100 GCA_004027595.1 Dinomys branickii | reverse complement strand
TTGTCTTTGGATTTTTGGTTTTTGTGTTTTTTCTGTTGTTGAGAGGATTAATTGTCTGACTAAATTTGCATGTCTGTATATGGGTTTATATATTTACACTTCGAAGATATCAATGGATAAAGCAATAACCACTGTTGAGATCATATCACCTTGTCTATAGATTAGTTGTGATTGTACTATTTTTTATGCTAATTGGTGTGTTTGTCAATATGTTTTTGTACTTGTATTTTTTTAAAATAAAAAAATTTAAAAAAATTAAAAAAAAAAAAGAAAGAGCTGCAGATGGAGGTGGATCACATGGCCCCACACCCTTCTCACTCCAACACCAAGCAGGAAGCACGAGCTGAGTTACCAGGCTTCAGCTCCCACCCTGAACTCCCCTCTCTGAGCACCTTGAATCTTGGTGGCCCGTGCACTCAATATGTATTCCTGACAGAAACAGGCTGAGTCCACAGGCTTCAGGACTCACCCTAAACTACTAATATGAGCACCAAGAGGGACTTCACACTGCTTGCATATATGAACCCTGTATGAACACATAGCGACAAATTACACGAAAAGCAGCAGTCTTGGAGTCCAAGAGACAATATACTCTACACAGAAGACCAGAGAAAATCCTCTAATTCTCTCCTAAAACTAATAACTTAGCATACACCCTGGACTACCTCAGTGAGCACGGGTGGGGAAGACCTCATGCCACTCATGCCCAGCATCCTAAATGCACCCAATGCCCAGCTGTAAGGGACAGGGAGCGGCAGCACTGGAGATCGATTAGACCAGGCCCCTGGGCACGCCTTGTTGGGTCAGAGCCCAAAGTCTGCTGGGGTGATCCTGTGGTCTTGACTGGGCCTGCAGGAGTGCCTCAGGGACAGGGCAGAGCCTGGTGGTCCTCGGGGTTGACCCTGAGGACTTGACTGGGCCCCCACGAGCACCTTGCTGGGGCAGAGCCTGGCAATGCTTGGGGGCAACCCTGAGAACGTGACCGGGGCACTGGGAGCGCCTCATTGGGGTGGAATCAGCAATCTGTGGGGGCAATCCGCAGGCTGGTTCAGGTCCCTGGGAGCGCCTTGCTGGGGCAGAGCCCGGCATTGCTCAGGGGTGACCTCGAGGACCTTCTGGGGCCCTGGGAGCATCTCATTGTGGCAGAACCTGGCAATCTGTGGGGGCAACCCCATGAATCGGTCTGGGTTCCTGGGAGCACCTTGTTGAAGTGGGGCCCAGCAGTCCAAGGCATGAATCCACGGATTGGACTAGATCCCCCAAATGCCTCGAGGGCTTATCAATCAGGTATGATCATAGTGTATTTGGTTCCCTGCCTATGTACCGTCCTTGAGGAGGAGGATGGGTGTTTTCTACCTCATGCCATAGTAATTTGAGTGCACCCATGTTTGTTACAGCATAATTGGAAGCAGCCATGTGCCTTCCCAATGTGAGAGCCCAAGGGAGTACATAAACCAAAAAGTACAGTATTGTCAGAGGGAAGATGATTGATTGGGTGGGAGAACAATGGAGATGAGGGTGGAGAAAATTGTATGATTAATCAAAGAAGCCATCATTTGTATAATTGAGTAACAATAGTGAAGCCATCATTTTGTAGTACAGCATCCATTTTTAATTCTCCAATATCTGTTCTATAATTCTGTGTTTACTTTATCGTTTATGTGTTATACTGACTTATAACTGAGTAAGAAATGCGAAGATAACATTATGTAATACAACAGCCACTGTTAATCCCCTACTATCTTCTGTATAATTGTATTTCCTTCATTCTTTTTGACCTAACTGAGAAACAAATATTAAGATATTATGTAAAATAGCATTCCATGTCAATGCCCTACTATCTTCCCTATAATTTGTGTATTCCCTTATTGTTTTTGTTATTCATTTTTGTATTCTTTTACCTTTAAAATAAAAAAAATGTATTTTTATAAAATTACTTTGTTTGCCATAGCATTTTTCAACAGTTCAGTTTAGATAATGAAGTTTTCCAAATAGTACTTTGATCTTTTATTATTCCTGCAAGCTTAGGGATTCTGTATTATTCTGACCATCTGTGAGACACTGCTTTGTGAACTTTACTGCTAAGCTGGATCATGAGACAGCATTTCTCTCAGTATCTGTGAAATGTGATTTCTAAGCCCATGGCATGTTTACGATTCTGAACATGACTTCCTTCCTATGTTAAAACAGACCTTAGGATGACAAATACAACATGTCTTACTCATGACCTCTGTTAGTTTTCCTTTATTAACGTCTACTTACTAAAAGGCACAAACATCCCAAAGATGTATGATTACACGCTGAGCTTAGTAATGCTTTGAGTAGAAAGGTGTTGAGCTGTTATGCTACTCTGTCTTTGGAATTTTTAAACTCAACTTGGATCTTTGTCATTTGAAAGCTTACAACATCATAAAAAGGACCTAAGATTTACAGCTTACAAAAGACTTCATGCCTAAAATCCATTTTCAGAACATCCTGGCAAATCCATTCTCATCTCCACCAAGTAACTTTCATAGGACCAAACCCTCAGGGTATAACACCTGAATCATCACTGGGCAAATTTGTAGAAGAAAAAGATCTTACTTTCCCAGAACCACTCTAATTTGAAGTGTTGTCTATAGTGTATTTCTTATCTAATTTCTCATTCTCTATAGTTACCTCTGCTAGAATACTCCAACATCAGAAGAGGTTTACATATCTTTTAACAGTCTGACCCACTTTTTACCTAAAAGTTCTCTTGCATCTCTAAATATTCTCTAGACACCATGCCTTGAAACTAGGGCAGTAAATACTAGTTCAAAATATCACTACAAACCTCTACCGGTGGTTCCTTATTTTTACTAAGCTTCTAAAATTGATTACTGCACCAAAAAAACCCAAACAAAACTGATTATTGTTGAACATGTTTAATCTGACATGCAGATAATGTTCTTATTAAATTCAATGTTCTAATATATAATTTTAGGGTCCAAAGATAAACCTTGTCTACTTTTTTTGACACAAGTCTTGCTATGTAGTTCAGGCTGACCTTGAACTCACTATGTAGTCCAGATGGGCCTCAAACTCATGGCAACATCCCACATCAGGCTCTCCACAGCTGAGATTACAGGTGTATGCTGCCACAACCACATCCACTTTTAATCTTATTTCAGACTAGTCCTGTAATACCAAACTCCAGATTAAAAGTGGAGAGAATCTTTATTTTTCTGGTATCTCTAGGGAAGCAATCAGAATCCTGAAGCCACTATGGTTATATTAACTTGTCAACTATGAAGACTAATAAATGAGGATTAAAGTGAAGACCATCTGGATAAAGGGCTTGATGTCCTACAGATCAAGGGAACAGAGGACTGTAGGTAATATGCCCTGGCAAAAACCATGCAATTGCTACAAATTATGGTTTTCAGAAAAGGGTACTAAGTTAGTATGGCACCTGGCTTCTCAGACACATGGTACCTATAGTCCAGGTGCCTTTCAGCTAAAGGACCCATCCCTAGATGCAGAGACCTGAGCTGGCATTATATGAACACCAGAGATTGTGTTTAATACTGGACAGATTATTTGGCTGGGGACAGTGCTCTGACCATGGCAATTTTTCAAATCTCTAAATGATTCCAATGTGCACCCAGGGAGAGAACCACTGAGTTTATGAGAATAAATAACCCTTGCCTTCCTAGTATCAACAAGTTAAACAACTAGAAATATAAACAAATAGTTAAAACATTTAATGATCCAGGTAGGTTAAACATTCACCAGAAATTCTTAAATTTTGTATTTTAAACAAACTTTGATACTTTTAAATGGGGGAGGAAAGGGTTAGACCACACACCTGGTTAAAAACTCCAGTTTAGCAGAATGCCTTTCACTCAACATTCCTTCATTAGAATGCAAATTAAGAACATGATATTTTAGGAGACTGGTAGGTGCCAGCAGTCTTTTATTCACAAAAGATCAACTCTATAAACTTTCCCTGGCTCAGTATACAGCAATATTCATATTCTAACAATTAGTAATTATTAAATTATCTAAAGGCAAAGTACACTGATTATTAATATCTAAAACCCCATTTATAAAATCATCACATTTACAATTTTAGGGAAATAAAGCTATGTTGAAATATAAATTTTTCCAGTATCAAATTCAAAGCTTCTAAGAAAAAACAATGAATCAGAATGTTACAGTTTTAAAACACTATGAAAATAATTTGATGAGCAGGTCATCTTTAAGAAGAAATTTGAAGGGGTCCAAGGATATACAGCTCAGAAGCACCAAAAACGAAAGAAGAAATCTGATTCTTTACATGTACTTTCTGATGGCCCATAGGTGTTATGAAGCATTTTTTTTTCCAATCCAGATGCAATTAATTATTTTACCCTTTCCTAAGCATTATCACTTCCTTTGGCTTGAAAAAGAAATTCACTTTTGAAAAGTTTCAAAATATTTCCAACTCCTACTAACTAAACAGTATTAATGATTTAGTAAAAATGTATACTCAAGGTATGTTAGAAAAATGTGTACTGTGAAACAACCAAAATGCTGTGGAACAGATAACAAAAACTCACAAAGAAATGTGGTTTTTAATTGCAGTTCTACCATAAACTACCTACGTAGCCTTAATTATCTAGCCTCTTAACACTAGTAACCACCCTGCAATCTGCACATGTGCAAGTGCATAAACATGTGCAAAAGGGTACATCTATTTTGGGGCTAAAATTCTGTTTCTAGCAAAAAACACCAGGAAAAATTAGGAGACTAGGTAGAATACCATTGTATCTTTTTCTAATTGTCATGTATTTCAATGATCCCAAACATTTCAAAGCCTGTGATTACAACTAAGATATACAAAAGGATTTTAATATGTGTAGCAATATATTGTTAATATTAGTATAAATGCTTAATGGAATTCTAAAAATAGCACGTTAATTTAAAAATGTGCCATGGAGCTTCACTTTCTACCACTCCACTCACCTTAAAACACTCATGTTTCTTGGTATGTCATTATTCTTTCTGTAAAATATATTCACTATTTTCAAAGCTATAGTACTTGTTTTTGTTATACTTAAATGTCAACTTCTCACTTTAGTGACTTACAGAATCAAGAAGGAGAAGCAATTATATGTTTAAACGGAACTAACCTTATGGAGATCAACAACAGTATTTTTTCCTCACCTAACCTTCCAGGACTGAGTAAGAATTTGCTGAAGCCATCAAAACACTCATTTAGAGGTACTCCAGAGAGAGCAGGCCTCCTATTAGAATGTTCACTGTTATTCAGTTTATATGCAAGATTCAAACAACTTACCATTGTTCCAAAAGGAATGGCTCTTGAAGCATGGTAGTAAATAGCTATAAAATTGATGAAGAAGGCAGTGCCACACACCATAGCCGGGATAAGAAATGCCCCAATAAACATCTGCTTTATCCATCTCCTTCCTGAAAGAGATGGAAAAGTACGAAATTAGAGCTAGGCAAAGATGTTTTAATGTTTAAAGTGTAAGTATCTAGTATTTAAATAATTTATTTAAAAATTTAATATAAAGATCATAAAGTTTGATATCCCAAACTGTTGCAAAACAATAGCTAATAAAGAGCTGTCCAACTTTTCCAATATCTGTAATGGAAACAGCTTTTGAGGTGAATTACTGCAAAAGAGCAATGATCTGTCATGAAATATTTTTATCCTGATTCTGCAACTGAACTGCTGTAAATTTTGAAAGGCCATTCCATCTCTCTGGGCTATAAAATGCCCAAACTGGAGTTTTCAAACTATCACTATTAAGAGTAATAGTAACTATTAACTAATAGTAACTAATAGTAACTATTAAGAGTTCTACAACTTCCTGACATGCCTGAGGTCAGTGATAAAGAAAAATCCCAGGCCACCTTGGTCTGTTCAACAACAGGAAGTCTATTTTCAAGAGTTTTACATGTTTGAGTTTCATGTAAGCTTTCAGTTGAAAAGGGGTTACACTGCTTAAAAACGTTTTTTGTTTTTAATCACTGGGTTAGATGATTGCTAAAATTTACTCTTAGCTCTACATTTATTTATAATTATGTACTCATAAGCATTTCCATGTTTTAAAAGGAAAAAACAACAGAGTATGTTTCATGAGATTGCTCTCAGGAATCAGAACTATAATTTCTTTTCACCTCTATATAGTCAAATTTCACACAGCATCTATTATTCAAATAATCAAAGGAAGAAGTATTTAACTACATTATAAAAACTTTAAATCACATTTCTATCTACCAGGAAAACAGACAGTTGAGCTGTCTTCCTAATATAGCAGAGTATACAAGCAAGTGTACTACTGGTGGAAAATATCACCATATAGCTTAGGAACAAAATGTAAAGATTTAAAATTGGATTATTATTAAAATTCAACCCCACATTCATAAGAAAAAGGGGCCCAAACAGAAAATGTTATAGGAAAAACTTTTGTTATAGTACCCAAATTTTGTTTTCCTCTATATGGTTCTAACCCTTTCAACTAATATTCAACATTGGAATATCCAGTTGTCCACACACTTAAGAGACCTAGTCAAGCCCTGGTTTCAAATTGGGGCCACAGCATTGTTTGGTGTACTGACAGCAGTGAGAAGATGTTGAGCTCTACTGAAGTTCATTCAAATCCTAACATTAATTTAAAATTCTTGATTCCCTGGGTTGACCTCTACATTTTAGGTCTGTACTGATTTTCCAGGATTATTCAGACAAATTATTAGAACATGATCAGACCTTCTCAGGGAACTATCAGTCAGAATATAATCTTTACATTTGGTGAGATTTGATGATCGTGCATCTGAGCTTGAGCTCTTAGTTTTCAAGAGTAAATACAGAAAAAAAAAGGGAGCTGCCTGTTCTTAATTTACAATAAAAATAAACATTTATGTTCAAGTACGAATATATTTCTTATTTTAAATAAATTTATTTGTGCTATGGAGACATTTTGTGGAAGTCATTAACTGTAAAATTTTGGCCTAACTAGTTTTCTGGTCAAATTCAAAGCAGTAATTACTTTAGGTATCTTTATCTCCTTAAGATGAAGCCCTATATGACTAGACTTGTTTCTCATACCTGGAGGTAGAATTTAGAGACTGAATATCTAAATAAAATAGTCAGAAATTCATAGGCCAGTTCAAAGAATTAGCTATATAGAAAGTACTGACCACTAAGTCTAGCATAACCTATGAAAACACCAAACAGGATATCCTGAGTTTTAAATGATCGTGTATTATATAACATAATCCATCAGTCTCTCTAGTCTAATAACACTGACATTGCTTAAGATAGGTTGTGAAAATCACACTTAGAAAGTCCATCTGGGGAATATAATTTTAAGGCCTTTCCACAACCATTCATAAACTAAAATTTGCAATATACTGTTTTCAGTATTTTCCTGACCCCAGACTATTACAAGGATGTAATAGTTGATACACTTTGTTAACTTGAGAAGTTGAGAAGTTTAGAAGTTTAACTAAGCGACTCAACAGGGAGGAGGATCCTTACTTACAAACATCCTCGTTCTGTGCAAGAGAAGGGCATGGAGATTGTATGATTGTGATGCTCGCCCCGGGAGCAGGGTAGCCTGTTTACAATATAAAGGAGGTGAAGAGCCTTGTTTGCCCCCTGCCTTTTGCTCTTGCTGCTTCTACTGTCTTCTGCCACCTTGAACTGCTCTCCTTGTGCTGTGCCACTCTGCCTTGGAGCCAGCTGATAACAGACTGAAACCTCCACAAACTGTGAGCTAGACAGTTTTCCTTCCTTCGTTTTGGGTGTCAGATATTTTATCTCAGCGATGAGAAAAGCAACCAAGACAGAACTTGGTACCAGCAATGAGGTCATTGCTGTGACTATTCCTAACCACGTGGTTTAAGAGCCTTTGAGAATGGCTTGCAGGAAGAGTTTGGAAAGGTTTGGAAATGGCCCCTGAAAGAGTAGAGCTTGAATGCCTTACATCGTTCTGTATGGTCAGACCTCAGAAGTCCGGAACGCTGACAGAAATCCTGCCAGTAAAGACCAGGCTCAGAAGGTCTCTACTGAGAAGGACTGCACTGGGGGATAGACTACAGATGAGTGTTATGGCTTGGCAGAAAGTTTGTCTGCATTTTGCTTGTGTCCACAGACTTTGCCTGAGACTGAGATTAAGGGCGGAAGACTAACTAAGGTGGCACAAGAAATTTCAAGGCAGTTGAATGCTGAGCTAGTGGCATGGCTACTGTTGACAGCGTTTAGCTAGATTTATGTTGAGAATCAAGACCAGAGCTCAGCAGGATGATTTCAAATGTGAGTGTGGCCAGAAAGGAAGCTCCCATAAAGCTGTGAACTATAAAGGAAGAGTTGAGGGGATCTTAACTCCTGAGAAGGAATAGGATAATAGAAAAGATGGCCTGTGGGCATCACAAGAAGCAGCAAGTCTCTACCCTTTGCAGCCTCAAAACTGCAAAGTGAAAGACTTAAATGAGAAAGCCATAGAATACTATGTCCCAGAATGGCGGCAGCATAGAGAATTTATTCCTCAGAATTGGATTCACAGTGCCCAGTGATCCAGGCACTCAAACCTTATAGTCAAGAGAAAAGAAAGCCAGGCTACTGCTCCAGCTGACAGCAGACCTTAGCATCATCCACATGGCACTAGTTTTAGGTGCATGCCGAATACAAGTGTCATAGGGTTAAAAAGGTTTTCCACCCTGATTACAGAAGGCCTGGGAGGCTAGGGAGTGTGCTTCAGAGAGGGCAATCTGTGAAGCTGTGAGGATGAAGCCAGAGGTACAGTGGAGACCCCAGAAGTTTGGAGAATCCAGGAATGTGGACTGTCTATAAAATGCTGCAAGGAGGGAATAAATGGGTCTAAGAGAGAAGCCATGGGAACTATAGCTATAACCATCAGAAGTACCATAAGGGTGAAGCAAACCCTTTCAAGCTCACAAATTGCCTCAGATGCTGGACATGGAACTATAGGATTTAATGTTTGCCCTGCTAGATTTTGGACTTGCTTTGGTCCCAATCCTTTTTATTACCCTGTTTAT
Organism: Dinomys branickii; assembly: GCA_004027595.1. Lineage (NCBI taxonomy): Eukaryota > Metazoa > Chordata > Mammalia > Rodentia > Dinomyidae > Dinomys > Dinomys branickii. The sequence continues at coordinate 15,070 of PVLD010025219.1, read as the reverse complement.
AAATTTTTGGAATGAAAATGTTTATCTTGTGCCATTGAGTGTTGCAAGTGTTTAACTTTGTTTTCATCTGTACAGGGGCTTGCAGCTAAGAGTTTGCCTTACATCAGAGGAGACTTGGGACTTGGACTTTTCAGCGATGCTAAAACTGTTAGGACTTAAGCAACTCTTAAGACATGGACTTAATACTTTTTGCATAAAGGTATGTGCACCAGTTGTTGAGGGGCCAGGGACAGAATGTTACGGTTCTAATATTACACAATGTTAACAGACTTAATACTGGTTCTTAAGGATTGTTAAACCTGTGTTATAATGTTCAAGTTGTGAAATGTTAAGAGTAAGTATGTCTTTGTATTTGGAAACCTATTTAAAGAAAAGTGTCTGCTGCCAAATTGAAAGAGGTAAATCCTAATGGGTGGTACATTATGTCAACTTGAGAAGTTTAGATGTTTAACTAAGGGACTCAGCAGGAAGCCAGGGCCCTTGCTTGTAAACATCTTCATCCTGTGCAAAAGAAGGGCATGGAGATTGTGAGTGTTGCACCCACCCTTGGGGGGGAGGGATAGCTTGCTTACAATATAAAGGAGGAAAAGTACCTTGTTTGCCCCCCTCTTGCTGCTTCTACCACCTTGAACTGTTGCCCCTGTGCCATGCCACCCTGTCTTGGAGCCAGCTGATTACAGACTGAAACCTCCACAAACTGTCAGCTAAATAAACCATTCCTTCCTGAATTTTGGGTGTCAGGTATTTTGTCTCAGCAACAAGAGAAAAGTAAGCAAGAGAAAACAAAGGAACTTTAAGACCCCTGAATGTCACCACAGTATTACCTATGTATTATCACCATCATTTCCAGATCATAAGAGTAAAGGGCTAGGGATATAGTTCAGTGGAATAAGCGCCTGCCTAGCAAGCACAGGGTCCTGAGTTCGATCCCCAGTACCGCCAAAAAAGAGTAAAGGAACAAGATGGTATTTAAAATACTTTTAGCAAGACATTATGGCATAGAATAACAGAAATACTTGTAAAGGTTCCTTTATAAATATTTAAGAGAACAAAAACAGCTCTCCTTCCTATTCTCTTTTCACCGATCAGAAGTTTTATCATACACCATTAAGCATGTTTTTATATTTGCCTGTCATGATGCTATGCTCTATGTGGAGTTATCTTATGGAGTACATCTAGGAAGCTGGTAACTCAAAGCAATATAATTCAAATAAAGGCAAGTTATACATGTTCCTCAAGGCTAATTTCACAATGAGGATGATCTATTAATTATTCATAATTTTAGGAAATACAAGGATTCCATAAAAACAAGATAGAACACAAAGTAGACTGATGGAATTCAGTGAACTGGGATAAAGGATTTTACATTAGCTATACTACCCCTTTTAAACTCTAATTAGCTTTTTAAAAACATTAGCACCTATAACTAAAAATATACAGTGATAACTCCTAAATTACCTCCTTGTCTAGCATACAGACTTCCTCCAAAATAGCCATTCACTGGAGATGTAGCAGCGTAGACAAATATGGCTGTACTGAGCATTGATCCTCTCCTAAAAAGGTGAAAACATTAAGTAAACCAACTATTAAAAAAAAAAATCACATAGTCTCCCACATGAGGTTAATTTAATTTCAAGCATAAAATTAAAAACACACAAAAAACACATCCTGGTCTGTAAAAGATATGAAAAGGTTCTCTAGTGAATGAAAGCATATTAAAACTGTTCTTAAATATACCAGGCTAGTATTTTTTTCTAACCTGTAGTTAAATTTCATAATATATTCTAAATAAATACTTCACAATTTTTTTGGCAAAAGTACTAGATGCTGGCACTAAAGCTGTTTTGCAACTCTGAATTAAGTCCATCAAATGGAAGAGGATATTCATCTGGTAGATTCCTGCTTAGAAATAAAATGGAAGCAAGACAACCTACAGTAAGCATTATTATTTCAAGTGGTGCAACATCAAGACTTTCCCTACCAGTTTCCCTTATGCTATCAAAATTATTTTTCAAAAAATCTATAGGCCCACAAGTCAACAATTAACTCATCTGTAATCCCTAACTGCCCCTTCCAGTAATGAGATCTAGGGAATTGTAGCAACCTTTCTGTTGAATAAAACTGGAAAAAATTATTTTTAAATGTCTAGTGGCAAAGAAAAACATTAACAGTATCATTTGCCTTAAAACACAACTGTATTTATTAACCCAGAACAAATTTCAACCCACCAATCTTCCAATGTGTAGCACTCTTCTGTTTAAATAGCTTTGCTCATTTTCTTAAAGAAGATGCAAAAGTGAAAATACTGCAGTATTCCCTTCCCGTCAATATACAGCTAAACACAGGTAATACAGAGATTTGTCATTCTCAAGTTTAAAGGATCATAAATCTCAAAGTTAATCTGTCTCAAAACCTGATTTTTTTTTCAAGAACCCAATAAAACACTGCAAGTGTTTTTCAACTACTTCCAGTCTACTGTTAACAAAATTGGCCCATTCTGTGTATAAATATGTGTATTAAGGCTAATGTAGGGCTCACACAGCTGAAACAAAAAAGGCTGCTTTCAGTGTAAGAACAGCCAAATTCTATTCAGAAATTCCTAATGTCATCAGGAAGGGTTCAAAAGGGCTGTCTGTGTGACGGAGGGTCCAAAATGACTAAGCATTATTTAAGTTTCAGGTGCCCACAGACAAGTAGAGCATCCATCAGTCTTAAAAACAGAACTCATCCTTTACCTCTTTGCTCATATTCTATGGCATTTCACCCACTGACACCCTCCCCCCATAAGACATTTTTGTCTATAATAAAAAATACACTGAGACAGCCTCAACATTGAGCCTGGGGGGGGTGGATCTGTAAGCAGGGGCTATGCCTACACTTGCCGCTTGCTCATCAATCCCCACCCAAAGTTTCACAGCAGCAGCAGCAGCACACACCGTCATAGGCACCACGCTAGGGTTTCTCAAGGGTCAGCACCACATGATGTGCATCTGCAGTGATATAAACTACACCCTCAAAGTACTTTTTCCTCTCTGACTGTCATGGTGATCACAGAAGAAAGTTATTTTCTTATGCTATGTTATCTTTAGAATCACTGCATTTCTGCCATGATTCATCTCAATTTTATGTGTAAATTTTTCACTTTGTCATTGCTTCATTTTGTTATTATTGCTGCTTTCATTTCTATAACAGTAAATTAACAGAAAAGTTCTAAAGGATGACACCCAAATATGAATCTTGGATTAATCTTTTAGTAACAGCTGTGTGATCTCAAATTACTCAACCTCTCCAAGCTTAACTTTCTTTCTCTTAGAATAGTCCCTTTACAGAGTTGATATCAAAAATTAAAGAAGTTAATGTACATAAACCAAAAAATATGACACCAGACTTACGTTCGCTCTTCTTATAGTAATACTTAATACTTATAAATACTTTTACTTCAAATAAACATACCCTAAAACAGCAACTTACAGTAGTAACAGTAAAAACAATGCATGACTTGCCTGCTAATACCATCTATTATAGAGTTGTTTCCTATTTCTAAATTCTGAAGGTCTCTAGGAAAAGTTTCTGCATTAAAAATAAATTGACACAGTATATCACTAAATCCTTGAAAAGGAAAGCAAAAACTGGGATTTTAAGAAAAGTTATTCTCTACTGGTTCATAAAACTGAATAGCATAGTCAGTGTCAACTCACAAGTGATGAATTTAAGTCAATGTTTAAAGTACAACTTGTTGGCATATTTGAAATTTTTTTATACTTAGGATTCAGTCTATCTGAAATATATTATTCCCTAAAATATGAACTACTCATCATAACTGAAATTTTAAGTTTTGGTCAACTATTTTAAAGCTTCCTTGTATGTAAACAGCAAAGGTTATATATATTAAAGAAACATACAGACAGAAACTATAAACAACTTTGTTGTTAATATGTATTCACTTCAGTTCAACAAGCATTAATCGGGTTCCTTCCACATGCAAAGCTCTTTGTGTAGGTCCAGTACTCTGAGTACTTTGAGAATTATAAGGTAAGTTAAAACTCAAGGAAGAGAGGAAAAAGTAATCTAGTATACACAAATATACAACTAAAGAGGTATTCTTTCTTCATGAACTTATTGCTTGTCCCTGAAACAGTAGGCATAAATATGTTATGAACTAAACTAGAGGTATAAAATACAACTAAAGAATAGTGTCCTTCCGACGAGGCATCATGGAATAGCATGAAATACCTGAATCAGAACCAGTGCCACACATGTGCCAGAGTGTCTTTGCTTATAAATGTAGGTCTCTGAGCACAAGGTCATGGGACTACTTTTGAGAATATACAACTTCTTTTAATTCAAGACCTCAAATCAAAATTTCAAGCAAATAATTTTGTTAGGGGGGAAAAAAAAACCAGTACCAAGTACCATTAAACACAACACTGGTTTAGGACTTTTGTATTTAAGCAGTCATCCAATTACTTTCTAACTTGGTGTGATTTTTTTCCATCACTCTTTTTACCATTATTTACAATCCTTCTAATCTGTAGGGTATCCTAGGTTTGGAGAGAAATGTTAAGAACTAATTCAGTGACTATATAATCCTGGAAGTAACTTCTCCTTAATTCTCTTAACAAAACATAAACTTTGTAACCAGTCAAAATGTGCAGTAATGCCAGTAGTAAGATTTAGCAAGTACAGACAAATATAGTTTATTATTATTTGTCTATAATATTTATAGTATTTAATTTATAATATAACAAATAAGCAAACATTTGTTATTGTTTATAGTATTTAATATTTATAATATTTATAGTATTTAATTTGTAATATAACAAATAAGCAAACATTTGTTATTGACTTAAAAGATTTCAATGATTAAAACTATTCAAGAACCAAAAAGTAATAAAGTATAAGCACTTACTCTGTATATAAATCTTCTATCATTGCAACAATAATAACAATGAGAGACACAGCGAATATCTGACACCCAGAGCCAATGAGAGAGGAAAATATCAATGGATGACTTGATGGTCTAAATACATCTCCATGCACCTGCTTCCATCCGTATTCATCTCCTAGGTCTCTATCCTATTTACAAATACGTATGTACAGAGAAACAAAAATCATTTTAAATTGAACTAAAACACAGTCAATAGATTTTTTAAAATACAGTTTTAAGTAACCTCCCTCTGAATTTACAGTTTTTAAAAGAGGTTTAAAATACTGAGAAGAAATATCTCATATTTAAAGTACCAATTCCAGAGTTCAAGGCTAACCAGAACAAAACAGTAAGACTGTGTCCAAAAAAAGGGGGTGGGGAATATATGTACAGCTAGCTTCTCTTAGTTCATTCAAAACAGGTTTGTGATAATATTGTTTGGAAGATATTTCATGCCTATATCCTGTACCCTGAGTAACTACTATGAAACTAACAATATGCAATGTATTAATTAGTTACCCTATTACCTTGATTTGAAACTGCTTTTTCTATTTTTCGTCTTCTCTTAAAAAAAAAATGTCCTCAAATTAAAATAGCACAGCCTTAATAACACCAAACTGCTAGAGCTCAGGAAGATGACTCCTGGTTGTGCTCAGGTAATCTTGAAGAATGGAAGGAGGATAGACTGGGGAGCAAAATAAAACGGTCAGATTGGGAAAACAATGTAATGACTCTCTTACAATTACTTTCAGGCCCTATTCGTGATTGTGGTTTTCTATAGTAGTGGTGTGGTGTGGTTTGGTTTGGTTTTTGTAGCTCAGGCTGGCTTTGAGCTCATTATGTAGTCCAGGCTGGCTCAAATCTGGAGTAATCTTCCTGCCTTTCCTTCCTGAGTTACAGGCTTGCACCACCACGCCTGGTTCTACAGTGCTTTTTAAAAAGAAATCAATTTTTCATAAAAAGTAGCAGTCACTCAAGGTAATCTGTTTTTTCTTTTGGAGGAACTAAGGCGGGAAAGATCCCGGTAAGGTCTGTTTTAAGAAAGAACAAGTATCTTACATACCCTCTGATATGTCACAAAACATTTTTAACATATTAAAATAAGCAGTTCCCAAACTTTACAGATAAAAGTATTTCTACATAGACTAGCCATTAATATCCTATAGAACATATTTTATTCTACAACTTAGAATAATTTAGAGAACAATTCTCTGAACAAACTGAGCTAAAAGTAAATCCTTCTATCCACCTTCTGAACATTATGCAGTATTTAATAGTATTAGAAAGATACTAATACAGGTCTACAACCTCCTAGCTATAATTCTGAAAACCAAGTTGACTTTATAAATTTGATGTGTCTTTAGCCAATGCAAAACAGCCTGAACCAACAAAAGGTTATTCACAGCTAGGTGATCCAAACCTAGCATTCTGGGAGGCTCAGGTAGGAGGATCGCAAGTTTAATCTCAATCTGGACAATTTAGTGACTTAAGCCAAGATCCTGTCTCAAAATAAATGAAAAAAGGCTAAGATGTAGCTCAGTGTAAAAGCCCTTGGTTTGATCGCCAGTACCACCAAAAGAAAGAAGGAAAGAAAGAAAGGACATTATTTAGACTGTTTTATTTGTCTAACTTAGGGTGAACATTCATATTTTACTGAAAAAACATTAATATAGTTAATTAGCATGCTCTGGACACTACTGAGAGGGTTGTACCTTTCTAAAACCTAAAAATTCTAAATTCTAAACTTGGAAAACTCATCTGGCCTCAGAACTTCAGATAAGAAATTATGAACATTTCAACGTTCAAAATAACACTGAGATACACTGTCATTGTAAGTACAATGTAAAATGTTTGCTCACCATATCATCCATTTCTTCTTCTTTACTGTACCGGGCATAATCTTTTCTTAAAGTTCTCATTAAAATCATTGAAACTAAGCCCACTAAGAAGATCACCATCATGAAGGAGTTGAAAATTGAAAACCAATGAATCTAAACCAACAGAAAAATAAAATGTAAACAACATGAAATAGTCACAAAGATTACAGCTTTCATGATCACAACTGGGTGTTTATGAAAATAAAAAAAGACTTTATATCTTCTACATAAAAATCCAAACCTAAGGCATTTGGGGATAAGTATTCACTGTGTCAAAGGATTGGTTTTCCTTATAGTATGCTTCCACACACTGAAAACATGCTATCACCCACACTGAGGTTCACAATCAAATTTACTGCACCACCAGAGTACCATCTGACCACGTGCTTTGTGCAACTCAGCATTACACAGAAAGAATATGGGGTCTGCAGCCAAACAGGCCTGGTTATTTTAATACAGGCTCTGTCAACGTCTACCTATATAGTCACAGTTTTCTCATCTGAAGAATGGAGGAATTACAGGTGATTTGTAAGGTGTAATAACATGTTGAAAAGCATGGTATTGTACCAGGTATAGAACAGTAATAACAAATATGTTAGTTTTCTAACCCCAACTGAGCAACAATCTGAAAATCTTACAACACCACAACAAAGCCATCACATTTGGCTGACACAGACTTGGGCCATTTTCCTACATTATTTGCTTCAATTGCTTCCAGTAAATTCATCCTCTCTATTCTGTCTCCTCATTATTCAGTCCTCTCCAAACTAATCACCCATGATACACAAAACATTTAAGTATCCCCTAGTTCAATGTTCTGGAGGCTCTTAGGTTTGATTTCATCCACGTATTAGTCAGAAAAGCGTTATCAAGACTCTGGTCCGTAATCACAAAATACTACTGTGTCTCTGTGTGCATATCAGAATTCTGTCATCCTTTAAGGATAGGTCTGGAATTTCTCTTCTCTCTTCAAGGCCCCAACAGCATCCTCTCTCCTGTCTTCTACCCCTCAGAAGGACATGACCTTTGTTCAAGTAGCTTTTTTAAAAACAGGGTCTCAGTACATAGTTGATGCTGGCCTCAAGCTCACAGTGATCCTCCTATCTCATTTTCCTGAGTGCTAGGCTTGATTATAAGCTTATGCCACAACACCTGGTTGTTCAAATATCTTTCTCATTTCTCATTCCTTATGTCAGTCTCCTAGGAGCAACTTCCCTTTGAAATCAATCTTTCCTGTAGGCCAGTGGCGGTGAACCTATGGCACACACGCCACAGCAGACACATAGAGCTCTCTCTGTTGGCCCTCAAACCAACATGCCCCAGCATCACCCCAGCAACAGAGGATTCAGGTCTAATTGGCAATTACATGATAATTAAATGGGTTTTGGGTTGCATTTTGGGTACTTGGTCTCTAAAAGTTTTACCTTTGTTGCTTTAGGGTCTAGAGCTCAGTAACTGTGAGATGTTTTCTCCCTCTTATTTGTCTCCCTAAACCTTCACCTTTCTTCAGTCGTAACAATCTCCAAAGGTCCTCACCTGTAATATCTACCCTAGAGTTGTCATAACGTTTAAACAGGATCATAACTGTCCAGTATAATGCCAAGCATATTTAATATCACTGAAACAATATGAAAGTTAGTGTTACTACTATTATCACCTCTCAAAGTATGTGACCTTTTGTCCTCTCATTCTTCTCATCTTCAGTCTCCTCTCCCTTTCAACGTCAATACTTTTCAAGTAATTCCATGTTCCATTCCTTCCCCCACTTCATTCAAAATACAATGTACGTCACTTAGTCCTCAATGAATTTCTCTCAAAGGTCTGCAGTGGACCCTAAATGCATTCAGCAATCAATGATCTGTTCCCTCTCCTTGATCTCTGCCACAATGACCTGTTCTGACAGTCCCATCCCACCTCCCCTCTTTCATTTTCTATGCCTTTCCTCCCACCCTTTTTGAACTTCTCCCAAAAGTTCTAGGCTCTTAGTACTGTGCTGTGACTTCTTAGATTCTCAGAACTTGTAACAAGCATTGAAATGATGACATCCTCTACTCCTTGCCACCACATTGTCCCAAATCTCTAGTTTGCCTTCTTGCTCATGTTTCAAACCTTTACTAACTATAATAATTTATATTTGAATACCTTTCTGAAATTTAAGGTTCACACTGTCTGAATTATTATATTACAGTAAACTCATAATCGACCCTCACAGATAGCACTCACTTCTGATTCTCTTAACTTCTGCTAATGGGATTAGACTTTCTGAAGTAATTACGTTCATATATCACTCCTCTATTAACCTAAGAGTAATACACCCTACTTCTTTCATATCAAAGTTAAATTATTCCCTCAAGTCTATAGTCCATATAAAATGGCCAACTCATCTTCTCTAGTCAACCTTTCTTTCCATTATACTCTATCTCCTAAACAAGCCTATTCCTGTTCAGTGACCCACAAATACAGCTAACTTCTACCTTTTTGGGTTTTTTCATAATTTCTTCTCAAATGGGACCTACTTCTATCCTCCTTCATAAACTGTACCTACTCTTTTAAAAAATTCCAATTTAAGCAGTACCCTTACCTCCATTAAACCTCCCATCTACATGTTCCAGTTCTTCACAAAAATCTTCCTGCTCTAAGCTTCTACAAGTCACTCTACAGAAAATAATACACAGCTTATTGTCCTGCACAATTATGGCAGATTTTAACTATCTAGAGCTAATGTGCTGAAGATGTGCAAAGGTGAAGGGCAGTCTTGGCTCTGCCATCTGCCCGGAGGCTTCAAGGAGGGGGCACAACTCTACGGCTCTTCCTGAAAAGGAGCTTCTGCCTCTTTACAAGATCACTGCTTTCCTTATTCAACTACCTATTTATTGAACAGCTACTGAAATCACACAAGAAACAGTGAATTATATTTTGAAATGTCTGCCCCAAAAGGGCATATAAATTTATCACAATGGTGTCACCTAAGATTTAAAAAGCTACCTGTAATGACAGATTTTTCCAAAGATTTGAGTTTATTCCCATTTAAGAAATTAGTAACCCAGAAAAAGTCAAAAGAAGGGAGAAAAATGTATGATTCATATCTTCTTTTAAACCAATTTTATCAAATTTTTAAAGAGAAAGTTTATACAGTTACAGTTAGTAATAAGATACACCTAAAATGCTAACATGGACAGAAATGCAGATTGTTATGTTAAATGAAATAAGCCAGGCAAAGGAAGTTCAGTACCACAGCTAGGGATGCGGGGGGCTATTCGGTAATCTCTGCACTCTGCAAAGTTGAGGCAGAAGGGTTACAAGTTTGAGCCCAGGCTGGGTAACTTAGTAAGACTTTGTTCTCAAAATAAAAAATAAAAAATGGGGTCGGACATGGCGGTGCACGCCTGTAAACTCAGCACTCAGGAGGCTGTGACAGGAGGATTGCCACAATTTCGAGGCCTGCCTGGGCTACATTGTTAAGTTTAAGGCTAGCCTGAACTACGGAGACCCTGTTTCAAAACAAAACACAAAACCAAAACTAAAAACGGGAAAGGTGTGTGTGTGTAAGCTAATAGTGAGAAGGCTTTAGGTTCAATCTCCACTACTGCAAAAAAAGAAAAGTACTGCATGATCTCACTTCTATGTGGAAGCTAAAAGGTCAATCTCCTAGAAACTGAGAGTAGAATAGTAGTTATCAAAGGGTGAAGGGAGAAGGAGCAGAAAGGGATAGAAAAAATTGATCAATAGGAGCAAATTACAGTTGGATGACAGTAAGAAATTCTGGTGTGACACTGTACAGAAGGGTGACTACTGATAACAATGTACTATGTATCTGAAAGCTAGACAAAAGGATTTTGAATATTTACATCATAAAGAAATAAATGAAGAGAAATACTTATGCTGATTCAAACAATACATAATGCATATATGTATAACATCACATGGTACCTACCTAATATGTATAATTTTTATGTTTATATGTTTTAAAGATAAACTTAAATTTTAAAAGTAGCAACATTACTAATAAAGCTTTGTTCTAAGATATAAATTTAAACCAAAACCTATTAGAATTCAGTACCAATGACCTGATACTTATAATATTCCTTTATTCTAAAAGTTATGAAATATGGTATGATTTTAGAATTTTTATACCAAGAAAAGCTTTTTGAAAAAGTAATAAAGAATCCTGGTATCACAAAGGGGTTACTGAACCTAACTGCTGCACTCCAGCACCCTCTAGTGTTACTAGTGATATCTCCTCCATTTGTCACCAATTTTGAACAGAACTACACGAGTAACAACTACACTAACACCACTGCCTCACCCTGAGTACCTGCTGCACATCACACCCAAAACTAGATGGCTTCCGAACATGAGCAAAGAGAAACTGGCCTGCAACTCTGCAAAGTGTTTGGATACTTGCTCCACTACTAAGGAAACAGAAGCTAAAGATGTGAGTCATTTGACCAGGCCAGTGACTAGCAGGACCAGAGCTAGAGTTGGCTTGAGTTCCTGTCTGTGCTTCCAGTCAAGGAGTTAGAAACAAACACTATACTTACACAGTACATTCTATCCCCTCCCACCTACTTGAAAAAAACACTGTGATACCTCCTTCCTCTTTCACCTGCCTTAACAATTTTAGACTCTACACTAACCCCACTGGCGTATGTGTTTTTCTTGTATCTTAAAGGAAAGCTCCTGACTCCCATCTTCCTCTACAAGTCACTGCACCATTTCTTCACTCCCCTCCACAGCCAAACTTGTCACAAGATCATACTTACACAGTGAGCCATGCCTATAATCTCAGGACCCTGGGAGGCTGAGGCAGGAGGATCACAAGTGGGGAGCTCAGCCTAGGTAACTTAGCAAGATCTGGTCTCAAAATAAAAAATAAAAAAGGCTGGGATGTATCTCAGTGCAAAGGCCCTGGCTCAATCCCCACTGTCACAAAAAACACACAAACAAAACCTGTACTCACTGTCACCAATTCCTCTTCCCTATTCCTACAGTAAGCTCCACTCAGATTTTTACCCACTGCTACACTAAAACCACGCTTCATCAGGTTTGCTGGTAACTCCCAATGAATCCAATAGTCACTTTTCAGTATGCATCATCATATGCTACAGTGTGGATTATGAATGCCCCCAAAGGCTCATAGGTTGAAGGCTCAGAGCCCACTTTGGCCAACACTGTATGTGAAGGTGGGAGAAACTTTGAGAAACAGGACCTAGGGAGAGGTCCCCAGTCACTGCAGGGTGCATGGCGAGACTTCTCAAAGGGAACAGAGACTCATCCCTTTCCTACCTCTCTCAATTCCCAGTCAAAACATGAAACACCTTTGCTCTTCCACATGCTTCCCATCATGATGTGTTGCCTCACCACAGACTCCAAGCATTATAGTCTGAATCATGGAATGAAAATTTTCTTTCTGTAAGTTCATTATCTCCAACTATTTTGTTAACACCTCTTACTTGACTCACTGCCTACAATTTACAATTTCTCTATTCTCCAAAATACACTTTAGTCTTTTGGTTTCCAAAACACCATATATTCTTTTATTTTCCCTTCAAAGTTTCTTCTCCCAAAACTCTTATTACTAATTCCAGAACTATTTCCTTATCACTCCCCTGCTGAAAACAGACTTACAAAGCCCCTCAATCTATTTGCATTCATGAGTAAACTCCAGTCTCTACAGTGGCCATGGATGAGCTGGTTCCTGTAACTCTGACTTAACTTTCCTGCTATCCTTCAAATAACAACTACCCCTATGTTCCCACTTGTAACAGGCTTTCCGATGGTACTGCCTCTGCCTAGAATACCCTTTCCTTCAGATATCCACAGTCCCTATTTCCCTCAACTCTTTCAAGCTTCTGCATACAAGTCCCTCTCACAGAGGCTTACTCTATCATATTTAAAAGTGCAACTCACCATGCCTGTGATAATTTTGCTCTACTGCTCTCTTTTTCTTATTCAATTACTAGAACTACAAGTCTATGTTACTTATGAGAATAATATGTAAGCTCCATGAGGGCATAGATCTTTGCCTTGTATTTCCTAATGTGACCTGTTTCCTAGGACACTGCATGGCACACAACACATAACTCAATTAGTGCTGAAAAACAAACATGGTACACTCCTCTGCACAGAAGGCACTGTTTCCTCAAACCCTCAATACGCAATGGGATTAGAGCAAGACAAATGTAAAGTTCCAATAGGGAGTACCTGTTGAGAGCCTTTATATTTTTAAACAGTATCTAAACTTTACAGCAGTCCCTCTGTGACTGTATCTGTAACTGGACTCCTATACTGAGCGCTAAGGCTAATTACACCTGCACAGCATCCACAGCCTGCAGATGAAGGGGGGGAGTGCATCTCCAGTGGAAATGAGCTCAATCCTTCCGTGAGAATTCCATCCCATGTAGCTTAAGTTTTTTTTTTCTTTTTAATCCTAGGTCTCTAAGGAAAATTTGAAGCAGTGATAGGCTCTGGTGGAACCTAGAAGCACTGAAATAATTAGGCAATTAATAAACTTCAAAATTCCAGCTCAGAGGATTGTACTGAAAGAGGCAATTCAGGGACAAATTCAGAAAAATGGATATTATCTTCTCACACCTTGTGGTCCCTTAATCCCTATCCTTAAGAAAGGAACCACCAAAATAAGGCCTGTATTTGCTCTGATAAGCCAAAACGGGCAGCAGTGCCACCAACTGGTCTTTGGAGCTGAGATTCAGCTTTTTTCTATTGATGGGGGAGTGGTCAGGAATATGGAAGACATTTCTTTACAGTCTTGATGTCCCCCCCCCCATTTTTTGGTCATTTTGAGACGGGTTTTGATTTGCAGTTTAGGCTGGCCATGAACTCACACTGTAGCCCTGGCTGGCCTTAAACTCATGGTGCTCCGTCTGCCTCAGCCTCCCTCGTGCTGGGATTACAGGCATGCACCACCATGCCTGCTTTTGGTTGCTGTGACAGGATCTTGCTATGTATTTCACGGTAGCCTTGACCTTGCTATGTAGACGAGGCTGGCCCTGAACTTACAAGGATCCTCCTGCCTCAGTGCTGGGATTACAGGCATGCACCACTATGCCTAGCTTGATGTTCCTTTCTACGGGGAAAAATTTCCACTAGCAAAAATTCCTAGTCTCACTCCAATCTTTCATTCATTACATTCAAAGGCGGCAGGTACATTCTGCTGTTTCTACACACCATAAGTTTTACAAGGGCAAGTGCCGATACCAGGCAGCCTGTAATAGTCGAGCACTACGGATACTAACTCTTAATTCTAAATTTCAACAGTAAGAAGCTAAGTAAACCATGGATGTAAACTACATTCTCAAATATTAGTATCATCAGCAATAAAAGTGGTACTTCGGTTTCCCACATAGTATATTCTTCTTTGTATATTTCTTAACAGCACAATGAAGGGAGCCTGACTGTTCCCCTAAAACTCCCCTACCACCCTTATGATTCAAAGCTCACATCTGAAATCACGATTAACTGCATCTCGAAATCCACATCCCTGGGTGCCTTACATAAAAGAGATGCTTGGTGTTTGTCTCAAATATCAATAGCATTCCATACATAAATAACAAACACATTGAGAGAAAAATAACCCAAACCATACCTTTCACAATAGCATCCAAAAAACTGAAATGCTTAGGAATCAATCTAACAAAAGAAGTAAAAGAATTATACAATGCAAATTATACTACTCTGAAAAAAGAGTTGGAAGAGGATATCAGAAAATGGAAAGATATTCCTTGCCCATAGATAGGAAGAACTAACCTTGTGAAAATGGCCATACTCCCAATGTGTATACAGATTCAATGTAATTACGATGAAAATGTCATTGGTATGCCTCACAGATCTAGAGAAAACATTCCTGAAACTCATTGGGAACCAGAAGAGACCCAGAATAGCAAAAGCAATCCTGGGAAACAAAAGAAAGCAAAAGCTATCCTGGGAAACAAAATAAAGGCAGGAGGCATCACAATTCCTAACTTGAAATTATACTAAAGGCAGGAGGCATAACAGTTCCTGACTTGAAATTATACTACAAAGCTACTGTGATAAAATCAGCATGGCGCAGCACAATTTGTAATAGCTAAAATGTGGAAGCAACCCAAGTGCCCATCCACAGAAGACTGGATTAAAAAATTGTGGCACTTTTATATAATGGAATATTATTCAGCTATAAAGAAAGACAATTTTGGGAACTTTGTAGGCAAGTGGACAAAACTGGAGTCCATACTCATAAGTGAAATAAATCAGCGATACATGTGCA
>PVLD010025218.1:0-24104 GCA_004027595.1 Dinomys branickii | reverse complement strand
TCTATCCTATGGGAGTAAAGATTTTCAAAGTAGGTATTAATGATCTCTTGGATTTCTGTGGGATCTGTGGTGATTTCATCCTTTTCATTCCTTATTGCATGAATTTGAGTTCTTTCCCTTCTTTTTTTGATAAGGTTGGCTAGGGGTTTATCAATTTTATTTATTCTTTCGAAGAACCAACTCTTTGATTCACTTATTTCTTGTAGGATGGCTAACATGGTTCTACTATTGTCTTATGTCACTTAATGGTATGGAATAGTTGATGAATGGTTGTTTGATCAATCTTGTATGTCTATATGTGTTCTCTGGAGCATACATTTTGAAGATATCAATATGCAATGCAACAACTATTGTTGGTTTTCTGTTGCTTTGTCTATAATTCAATTCTGATTATACTGTTATTGAGCTACTTTGTGTCTCTTTGTTAATGCTTTTCGGTTTTTTTTTTCTTTCTTTCTTTTTCTGTTGTTGATGATGTAGTTCTTTTTGCTTTCACACTTTAAAAGGAAGTTGTACTACTGACTTAGGTCACTTTATTGTAAGGAATAGTTGATTAATTGTCTGATCAATTTTGCATGTCTATATCTGTTTTCCTGAATATACACTTAGAAGTTATCAATATGTAATGCAACAACCATTGTTGATTCCCTGTCACCTTATCTGTAACTCAGATTCAATTGCACTATTCTTATGCTACTTTGTGTCTGTTTGTTAAAATCTTTTTGTTTTTATACTTTTAAAATAAAAAAAAGAAAGAAAAATGTCGGCAGAGGAGAAATGTTTTGCCAGAAATTCTGTTCTTTCAATCCTTTCTAGTGAATTGGCATACTGTGGTAGAAAAGCACTAAGCTTTAGAATGTAACTGAGTGAAATTTACACTCTATTTAATCAAGGTAGGCCTCAGTTTCCTCAACAGACAGTTTAACTTTTAAATGACTTAAGAGGAAAAATAAACACATATTCTTTATCTTTTTCTCACCTTTTTAAATTTATTTTTATCTGATACATACAAACTTAAAAATTGTTACATGCCAAGGGAGAACCAAGTACTGTTTTGAGATAGATATACATTATATAATCTTTAAATCAGTTTAAATATATCTATCTTTCCGTATGGTGAAAACATTCACAAACCTTTCTTCTACCTGTTTTAAGTGTACAGAACACTGTTACATATAGTCACCCTACTATGAGGCTTCACACCAGAACTTCCTGTTTCTAATTAACAATAATCAAAACTTCTCTATTCCTCCCTCCCTCTTACTTTCCCCAGCCTCTAGTAACCACCAACCTTCATGCGATCAACTGTTTTAGAATCCATGCATGAGTGAGATCATTTGTGCCTGGTTTTCACTTAGCCTGTTATTACGGATAACAGGATTTCTTTTTGTAGCTGAATGGGATTCTATTGTGTATATATACCTCACATTTTCTTTACCCATTCATTACCAAATAGAACTTTTTTTAGCACACTAAGTCTTACTAGGGATAAGTGATATTTGAATGTGATTTTTATTTGGATTTCATTATTAGTGACACTGACCATTTTTCACATACCTATTAATTATTTCTTTGAGAAATATTGAAGTTTTTTGCCCATCTTTCCATCAGGTTTGTTCTGATTTGTAATTAAATTTGTAGAGTTCCTTATATGTTCTAGATACTAACCTCTGTCAGATGTGTACTTTTGCAAATATTTCCTCCCATTCTTTGTCTTTTCAACCTCGTAATTGTTTCCTTTCTTTTGCAGAAATTACTTAGCTTGATGTAATCCCATGTACATATTTTTGCTTTCATTTCATGTGTTTTTTTTTTTAAAAATCCTTGCAGTGTTACCTATATCCAGCTAAATTTCCTCTAAGATTTCTTCTAGTACTTTCATAGGTTCAGATATTAAACTAAGTCTTTATTCATTTTTTTTATTTTAAAAGTAAAAGAATGAAAACATATTAACAAACAGACAGCCACTAACAAAGTAGCACAAGAATAGTACAATCCAAACTGAACTACAGACAAGGTGACAGGGAATTAACAATGGTTGTTGTATTACATATTGATAACTTAAGTATATACTCAGGAAAACAAATATAGACATGCAAGATTGATCAAACAACTAATCATTAACTATTCCTTACAATAAAGCAACGTAAGTCAGTAGTACAACCATGTTAACCATCCTGCATATACATACATACATACATAATTGTCCCTTTCTTCCTTTTTTCTTTTCCCTCATCCCAGTTGCTCTTTACTTTCAAGCAGTTTCCTTTCATACCTCCTAAAACATCTTCACACTTTCAGGTTCTTACACTGGTGATACAATACATTGCTTGCACATGCACATCTAATTTATTTCACTTATGAGTATGGTCTCTAATTGTGACCATTTACCTATAAAAGCCTCAAGTTTGTCTTTCTTTATAGCTGAGTAATAGTCCACTACACAAAAATGCCACAGTTTTTTTTATCTGGTCCACAGTAGAAAGACATTTGGGTTGCTTCCACGATTTACCTATTACAAATTGCACTGCTATAACATGGGTACACATATATCACTGTGATATGATGTTTTCAGATCTTCTGGGAAAATACCCAGAGGGGGAACAGCTGGATCGAATGGGACCTCTAGACCTAGTTTGCTGAGGAATCTCCAAACCAATCTCCACGGTGGTTTCACCAGTCTGCATTCCCACCAGCAGTGGAGAAGAATTCCTGTTTCTCCACAGCTCCACCAGCATTTGTTATTGGTTGATTTCTTAACGCTAGCCATTCTTACTGGGGTGAGATGAAATCTCAATGCTGTTTTAATTTGCATTTCTCGAATGGCTAAAGATGAACATTTTCTCATATATTTATTTGCCATTTGTATTTCTTTACCTGAGAAGTGTGTTTTCATCTTAGATGCCCATTTTAGGATTGTGTCTTTGAATTTGGAGAGGTTCCTGTTTTTAAATTCTTTGTGTGTTCTAGATAGAAGACCTTTGCCCAAGGGACAGCAAGCTTGGATTTTTTCCCAATTTGTGGGTTTTCTTTTTACTCTGCTGGTGATTTCTTTAGGTGTGCAAAAACTTTTCAGTAAGATGAGGTCCCAGTTGTTGCTTCTTTGTTTCCCTTGCGGTTTGATTTTTATTCAGGAACTCTCTGCCTACTCCTATGTCTTCAAGATTTTTACCTACTTTCTCTTCCAATAGATTTAGTGTTTCTGTTTTAATATTGAGATCTGTGATCCATTTTGACTTGAATTTGGTGCACGGTGATAGACTTAGGTCTATTTTCAGTCTTTGGCAAGTAGCAAGCCAATTTTTCCAGCGCTGTTTATTAAAGAGGCTATCTTTCTTCCAGTGAAGTTGTTTGGCCCCTTTGTCAAAGATTAAGGGGCTGAGTGTGTTTGTGGTTGTGGCTGCATCTTCTAGTCTGTTCCACTGATCCTCAGGTCTTTTTTTAGCTAGTATCAGGTTGATTTTATTACAGCTGATTTGTAGTATAATTTCAGGTCAGGGATTGTGATTCCACCTGACATGTCCTTGTTGCCCAGGATTGCTTTTGCTATTCTGGGTCTCTTCTGGTTCCAGATGAATTTAAGGAATGTTTTCTCTAGATCTGTGAGGTATGCTAACATAGTTTAATGGGAATTGCATTGAATCTGTACAACAATTTTGGTAGTATGGCCATTTTTACAATGTTAGTTCTTCCTAACCATGAGCATGGTATGTTTTTCCATTTATTGAAATCCTCTTCAACCTCTTTATTCAGAGTACTATAATTTTCACTGAATAAATCTTGTAGTTCTTTCGTTAGATTGATTCCTAAATATTTCCATTTCTTGGATGCTATTGTAAAAGGTATGGTTTCCTTAATTTCTCTCAGTATGTTTGTTGTTTGTGTATAGAAATGCTATTGATTTTGGGGTATTGACTTTGTATCCAGCTATGCTGCTGAATTTGTCAATTAATTCAAGGAATCTTCTTGTAGAGTTTTTGGGGTCTCCCATGTAAAGTATCATGTCATCTGCAATTAGTGATAGTTTTACTTCTTCCTTTCCTATCCTTATTCCTTTTATTTGTCTCTCTTGTCTAATTGTTCTGGCTAATGCTTCCAGAACTATGTTGAATAGGAGTGGTGACAATGGACAGACATCCTTGTCTTGTTCCTGACTTTAAAGTGAAAGCTTTTAGTTTTTGTCCATTTAGTATGATGTTGGCTGTTGGTTTGTAATAGATGGCTTTGATCAGATTGAGGCAAAGGCCATCTATTCCTGTTTTCTGTAGGGTTTTTAACATAAATGCATGTTGGACTTTGACAAAAACTTTTTCCCCATCTATTGAGAGGGTCATGTGTTTTTTTTTCCTTTGGCTTTATTGATATGGTATATTACATTAATTGATTTGTGAATATTGAACCATCCCTGAATTCCGGGAATGAATCCAACCTGTTCATGGTGTACAGTTTTCCTTATGATTCACTGCATTCTATTTGCTAGTATTTTATTGAGTATCTTTGCATCTATGTTCATTAGGGAGATTGGCCTGTAGTTCTCTTTCTTGGCTGAGTCTTTCTCAGATTTTGGTATCAGTATAATATTTGCCTCCAGAAATGAATTAGGGAGAATTGCTTCCTTTTCAATTTCACTGAAGAGTTTGAGGAGTGCTGGCATTAAATCTTCTCTGAATGTTTTATAGAATTCTGCTGTGAATCCATCAGGGCCTGGGCTTTTCTTTGCCGGTAAGTTTTAATGACATTTTCAATCTCTTTAACTGATATTGGATTGTTCACAATTTTTATATCTTCCTGATTCAACTTTGGAAATTCATACGTATCTAGGAATCTGTCCATTTCAACTGAGTTTTCTATCCTATTGGGGTAAAGATTTTCAAAGTAGGTATTAATGATCTTTTAAATTTCAGTACGATCTGTAGAGGTTTCATCCCTTTCATTCCTTATTGCATGAATTTGAGTTCTTTCCTCTCTTTTTTGATAAGGTTGGTCATGGATTTATCAATTTTATTTATGCTTTCAAAGAACCAACTCTTTGATTCACTTATTTTTGTAGTGTTTTCTTCATCTCAGTTGCACTAATTTCTGCCCTGAGCTTTATAATCTCCTCCTTTCTTGGGCTTTGTGCTTGACTTTTTCTTTTTCTAAAAGTTTGAGGTGCAACATTAGACTATTTATTTGCTCTCTCTCTGTTTTCCTTACGTGTGAGTTCACTGCTATTAATTTCCCTCTGAGAACTGCTTTCATTGCATCCCACATATTCTGGTAAGTTGTATTTGCATTTTCATTTGTTTGTAGGTATTTTTAAATTTCTTCTGTGACCCATTGGATGTTCAGGAGGTTGTTGTCTAATTTTCAAGTGTTTATGGAGTTGTTGGAGTTCCTTTTGTCATTAATTTCCCATTTCATTGCACTGTGGTCAGATAATATGCATGGGATAATTTCAATTCTTTTACATTTAGGTAGGTATGCTCTATGGGCTAGAATGTGGTCTATTTTAGAGAAAGTCCCATGTGCAGCTGAGAAAAATGTGTATTCTGATGTTGTGGAGTGGAATACTATGTATACAACTACTAAGTCCATTTGTTTGCACATTTGGTTCAGATTATTTCTTTGCTGATTTTTTGTCCAGTTGACCTGTCTCTTTGCATCAAAGGGGTGTTTAGCTCCCCTATTACAATAATGTTATTGTTATTTGGTTTTTCACGTCTGTTAAGATTTCACTTATATAGTTGGTGCTCTAATATTTGATGCATACATGTTTAGATTGTAATCTCTTCCACTTGCAGTTTTCCCCTAACTAGTATGTAGTGACCTTCTTTATCTCTTTCGATTGTTTTTTGGTTTCAAGTTTACATTATCTGAAAACATAATAGCTACCCCTGCTTTTTTCTAGGAACCTGTTGCATGGAGAATTGTTTTCCATCCTTTGACTTTCAGTCTATGGATTTCTTTTTGAGTAAAGTGTGTTTCCTATATACAGCATATTGTGGGATTTCGTTTCTTAATCCACTCTGCCAGTCTGTTTCTTTTGACTGGTGAATTGAGGCCATTTACATTAATGATTATAACTGATATACATGGGCTTATCCTTGTCATCCTATTTACTTGCTGTTGGTTTCCTATTTTTTGCTATGTGTTTAATTGCTTGCTCTGCTTGAGAGTTCCTTTCTGTTGTTGTTCTTGAGATTGTGGTCTCTTTTTTCTCTGTCTAGAATATCTTTTAGTACTTTTTGTAAGGTTGGCTTGGCACTCATGAAGTTCTTCAGTTGTTCTTTATCATGGAAATATTTTATTTCTCCATTGAATTTGAAGGATAGTTTTCCAGGATACATCAGTCTGGGTTGGAAGCTGTTTTGTCTCAGAATCTGTAATACATCACTCCAAGCTCTTCTCAATTTCACGGTTTCCGTTGAGAAGCCTGCGGTGATTCTGAAGGGCTTTCCTTTATTTGTGATCTGTTTCTTTTCTCTCGCAGCTTTTAATATTGTGTTCTTTTGCTGCATATCTGGGATCTTAACTATTATATGCCTGGGGGTGGTTTTATTTGGGTTGTGACTCATTGGAGTTCTATATGCTTCATTTACCTGCACATCAGAATCTTTTACCATGCTTGGGAAATTTTCTGCTATTATTTCTGCAAATATTCTTTTTGTGTCATTTGTGTTGCCTCCTGCTATTTCACTGACTCTTATTACTCAGACATTATTTCTCTTTGCCTCGTCTTGCAGCTGTTGGATTGATTTTTCCTGGATCCTTGATGACTTTAAGAGATATTTCCTTTCACAATCGCTAGCTGCCATGCTATCTTCAAGATCTGAAATTCTTTCTTCGGCTTCATTCAAGGGGTTTTGCAAGCTTTCAGTAGAAGTTTTGATTTCCTGGAAATCTCTTTGTGCCTGTTTCATGCATTCTAATTCATTCCTAAATTTCTCATGTAACGTTTCCATCTGTTGCCTATGTTCATTTATTTTTTTATCTGTTTCTTCTCTAGATGTGCAGAGCATTTCTTTCATTATTATTGTCATTTCCTTTTTTTGCCTGAGAGATTATTTCTGATGTGATCTCTTCTATGGCCTGATGGAGTTATTTCTTTACTTCAGATGCAATCATTTCAGAGATTTCAGGTATGTGGCTTCCAAGTTCTCCTATGTCAGTGTATCCTGGACTTTGTTCTGGGTGGAGTTGAGTTCTAAGACTGCATTTTGCTCCTATGTTTTGTTATTTTGGATGTCAGATGAAAAGTACTGAGCTACAAGCTACCCAGAAAGCTCACTGAAGGACTCTAGGGACCCTAGTTTACCTGGATATAAAACTTATCCAAAGATGGTAGCAGGCCATGAACCACTGGGCTCAGGATCCCCAGGCAATTGCTGGAGTGCAAGACTCAGACCACAACTGCAATGGTAGGGGAATGCTGGCCTTTGGTACCAGGGTCTCCAGGCCATGGACACTCAGGCATGACTTCTCTGGCCCAGCTCCTTCCCTGTCCCAGCAGGCAGAGTGGAGCACACGCCATCCATCAACAAAGACAGGCCTCTCAGATGCTGCTTGCCAGGCCTAGCTCCTTCCCTGCCCCAAAGGCGCAGGATGGAGCACACATGCAGGCCTCACCACCAAGAGTTCCACACAAACAGGCTGAACTCCTTCCCTGTCCCTGCTTCCAATCTTTTTAAGTCTTTACTCATTTTGAGTTGATATTTATAACTGGTAAAGGATGGAGATCCAGTTTCAATCCTGTGCCTGTGGATAATCAGTATTCTCAGTACTTTTTATTTAAAAGATTGAACTTTCTCCAATGTGTGTTCTAAGCACCTCCATCAAAAATTACACCCTTGGCTGTAAATGTATGAATTCTAGGTACCCTATTCTCTTCCATTGGTCTGTAAGTTTGTACTGATGTAAACATCTTGCTGTCCTGAGTACAGAGAAGATTAGAATATGTCTCTGTGATGTTATTTCTTACTCAAGATTCCTTTGGCTATTCAGGGTTTTCAGTGGTTACATGTAAATTTTAGAATCTTTTTTCTAGTCCTTTAAAGAATGTCATTAGTATTCTGAAAAAGATATTACAATGAATCATAGATTGCTTTGGGTAATATGGATACATTAACAGTATCAATTCTTCAAATCCATGAACATGGGATATCTTTCCATTTTTCTGTGCATCCCCTCTAATTTATTTCATGAGTATGTTATAATTTTCATTGCCAAAATTATTCATGAAACTCTTTTATTCTTAAAAGCTACATTACTTGCAGCCTAAATCATTTCTAGATAATGAAGTAGTATTCTCATTTTCGGTTTGGGTTTATTTTTTTTTCACACTCTAAGGTGACTAAGGCATTTAAAGCCTACCATTTGCTCACTAGTTTAAAAATAAATGCTCAATACCTACTTTGTAGCTTGGTTTCATCTGTCTCAAAGTATAATGGCATTTTGACAACTGTTAAAAAGGCTCTTCAAGTATTTGGGCAGTAAACTATTTGCAGAACAGTGCCATCTCCACAAACAGGTTATCAATAAAACAGACTTAGGTTGGCCACAGCAATCCTGTGTTTATGAAGGCAACACAGCAGATGTGTTGGGCCCTCTGATAAGGAGAATATGATTGTTTACTTGAAAAATAAAAGCTGTTTTTTGCAAATGATAAAATCATTGCTTGACTATCTACCTAAACAGGTCAAAACCAATGTTGTTTCTCAAGTTGAAGAACACCTTGTGAGCCCAAATACCAATTTAAAAAGCTATCTTTAAAGATATTTACAAGCAATTGTAAACAACAAATGGAAGCTAATTAACTTTTTAAAATATCTTTTTTTTGAAAGGTTTATATTTATATGTTTAATTTGGAAATCTTAGAAATAGATTATATAAATATGGCCCACAGGCCAAATCTGAACTGAGCCCACTTTATTTAATAATGTTTTATTGGCACACAGCCACATCTATTCATTTGTACAATGCCCATGGCCACTAGAACAGCACAGCTGAGTGATTGTGAGAGTCACCTAGCCCACAAAGTCAAAATATTTACTATCCACCCCTTTAAAAGAGTTTGCTAGTGCTGGGAGTGGTAATGCACACCTGTAATCCCAGCACTTGGGAGGCTGAGGCAGAAGGATTGTTGCAAGTTCGAGGTGAGCCTGGGCTACAACGTGAGCTCAAAGCCAGTCTGAACTGCATAGTTTTTATGGAGAATACAACTAGGATGCTGAAACTGGGAATCACTGGGGAGCTGATTTAGTAGGAAAGCCTCTCTGAGAAGGTACTAAGTTTAGCCCTAAAGTATAAGGAGCTAATTCTAAAAGGCTCCAACAAGTAGGGGAGCAATGAGGGAAGAACATAAAGAATTAGAGGACTCAGTGGAGGTTCTCTCAAATGGTCTACAGGAGTAGGAAACTTATTTCTCATCCTTGGCTTAGAAATAAAAGCCCTCTGGCTTAGAAGGCCACAAGTCACAAACAGATCAAATATCTCTGCTCTTGGATTTCTCACATGGAATAAAGGAAGACCCAGGGAGATGGTGACTTAGGTCTACCCTAGGCCAGAGGTGGGAAGAGCAGGGCAATCTCTAGAAACTGAAATGGAGCAATGGAAGGAGCAGGGGAGACATACAAGACAGGCCAGCAAGGTGACCAGAGGCCAAGTCAGGAAGAATCTTCCAAGGCCTGGTAAGGAATATGGGTTTAATTTACTTGGAATAAGAACTATCATGACTATATTTGTATTTATTTTTTTTAAATTGCTATTATAGAGAATGTGGAAAGCATGGGGCAGTACTGGAAGCAGGCCCCAAAGTTACTGTTGTCCAGGTAAGAGATACTTATGCACATAGTAGACTGGAGTAAAGTGGCTAAACCTGACTTCATGTGCCCACTTTGATCAACTGGAAGTTGTCACCTAGGGACACTATGTGAAGCATTCTCAGGCTTAGACTGGGCTCTAGGACAGAAAACCCTGTTTGATTAGTGATGCCTACAAGGGTGCTGGAAGGGATTTAGCTGCAACATGTGTCGATATCTATCCTCTGTCTATTGGCAAAACTTTGATCATTCCAGTGCCTCTCATGCCTCCCATGCAGCTTAGCCACATGTCTTGTTACAGTGCAGATTCTGAGACAGCAGTTGTGGGGCAGGGCCTGAGCCTGCAAGGGTAACCAGCTCACAGGCAAAGAGGCCAACAAGACTGGTGCAGAGTCTCCTCAGTTAGCAAGAGTTGACAGAATTTACTCTTTTCCCTCCAAAAATTTGCTAAGATAAGCACCAGCTCCCTGGACCTAACACAGGAGACAACAAATGCTGATTGAAACGAATTGGTCATTTTTAGGTGTGTAACTTTAAGCACTAAACAGCTATAAAAAAAAAAAAAAAGAACTAAAAAAAACCAGCAAAAAAGCCTCACCTAAAAACATGAACAACATCGTTGTTTGCACTAGCCATCTTCTGTGGGCTTTGTACTCACTGTTACTAAGTTGAAGATCATTTAAATGGGATAAGGGCTCGCAAAAAAGAAGTGAGGAAAGTGCAAAGGTGAGAAATGTGCTTCCAGGGTTGTCACCCATTCTGTGGGATGGCAGGGGGATATACACACACACACACACACACACACACACACACACACACACACATGAAATAAAGAGGAGTTGCAACCAAGTGCTCAGAAGAGCAGCATCTCAACCCCCTGACACACTGAATTATGACAGTGACACTGGCTTGTATAAGAGCAACAAAGAAGAGTTTGCATCCAAGGCCTGGTCCTGATTCACAATCTCAACTAATCCAAGCATCATCTGAGCCCAGATTTCCCTCTCAGAGACACTGGAATCAGGCCTGAATCAAGGATCATGCCTAGGCTTTGCCACCTCCAGGGGAAATCACCTAGCAGTGGGCTTACTATTAAATAAATCTGAGCCTCTAGCTTAGATCTGGACATTCAATTTCCCTGCCTCTAAAATAAACAGAGTCTGTGGCTCCATGGAGATCATGCAGTCCACCTCAAGAGCTGCCTCCTATCAATCACACAGTCTACAGCTTCCTTTCCCTCTCTCCCTCTCCCTTTTGAACTCACAGAATTACAAAAGCCTTAATTTTTAAAGAGCTTACCTTAATAGTGCAGAGTCATTTTCAGGGAGCCATTAAAAAATCATAAGCACTCTCTCCTACTGCAAGGGGGTGATTCATGCTTTCTACCAGCACACACCTCTCTTTTGGGCCTCTGTTGGTTACTGCATCCCAACTCCCTACCAAAATGAATTCAATTTATTCTGCTCCATTCTGAGTGGCTGCATATCAACATTAAATATAGACAGCACTTTTCAGGTCTCCAGAATGTTGAATAAGACTGTTCTTTAGAAAAGTAAGAACAAAAAGAGTAATCATCACTAGGACTAATTGTTAGCAAGGATCTGGACAGCAGAGAAATCACTATTATGTAAGGAACTTAGTACTTTGGATGAATTCACGTTTCTAGAATGCTGGAAGACAAGGGCTGGATGTTGGCTATTTTCCCAGGGCATAAGACAGAGCTTGATTGCTTCATCTGTCTAATAGGGGTTAGTTAAGAGGCAGAAGTGTCTCTTCATTAGCTCCAGTGCATTACCGTATGTATAGTTAACCACAACAAGGATGATAAAGCAGATGTGGGGCTGGCCACTGGAAAGTCAATGCATTTTTCTCTTAACAGATGAGGAAGGCATGCTGATTTAAAATAAGGATTTACTTGGGCTTTGCTGAGCTCTTGTCTAATCTCTACATCAGTTCCTCAATTATTCAAGCAATTCAGGAAAGACCTTGAATGTTCCATGCTGGCTCTACCTTGCAACGTGCACCTGGGCTGACTCAGATACTACTGCAGACTTTATAACACACCCAGAGTCAAGCACAAAAGATTTCTTTTTCAAGCAAGTATGTTCAGACTTCAGACATCTTTAACTCACATCGACACCAAAGGTTTTGCTAGTTAGAATAATAGATGTTAGAAGAGATACCTGGCTAAAGTAAACATAGGGCAAGCTCCCTAGCCTGGCTAGAAACAATGTATACTTTTTCTATCCTTGCTGGCACCCAGCAGAACATCCAGGAATTCAAGCAATGGCCTTCATCCTCTGATGGTGCCAAGGCTGGATCCTGAACTCACCTTATACACAGTTACCAATCTTCTGTAATAAGTGCTGTCACATATGCCTTGATCTCTTTCATAAGGTCTATGGAGATATCTGTAAGGCTCGAGTCAGGCATGACTCTCCCAGCCCACAATCCGTTCACCAGCAGGGCACTGTTCTCAGCAGAGACTCAGCTCAGCACCAAGGTTGCCCTCACCAAACACAGGATATTGTAAAAGCAATAAGATAGAACAAAGAATCTTGCAAGTCCCTGGACATCTGGAGACACCTGAAAATTTACACCTGATACCTCACAGACTTCGCCCACTGAGGTGCAAGACAGCCAGAGAACTTCGACCACCAGTGTTTAACATCTCCCAACCTAATGTCCCTTGCCTTCTTTGAATCTCTATAAAAAGGGCCCACTTCTCTTCCTTCCATACAGATGGCCTTATCACCCTCTATCTGCCTGCACCCAGGTATTAAACCATGTGTCTTGATGCTCTCACAAAAGCCTATCGAGTGGTCTCTGCCTCACATCGTTCATTCCTGACAATATCCAAAAGCCACAGCACTGGGCTCCACCAAGCTTGTCTTGATGGTTTACCTGGTTTTCTTCTTACTCGCTATCAAAACAAATAAATAAAAACAACAAATCTCTTGACTCCAAAGAGATAGATGTGTAAAAAGAACATTCCCCTTCTTGTGCACATGAGGCTCTGGAAAGCCCCTCTGAAAGCTCTGGTCGGCTGCCCTCCCTTTTCTGACCCAGACAACTGCTACATAACCATCAGCCCTCCTGTGGATGTCGCCGTCTCCATCTCTTACCTGATGGAGTGCTCCGCTCACATGTGGACCCTGCTCAGCCTGAGGAAGGGGACACAGCCTGCCATGCTGTGACTGCTCCTACCAGGCCGTGAGCCCTTAGAGCACAAGACTGTGGCTCCTGTCTGTTTCCCAGCAATCCAGCATGGGACCTGACCCATGGCAGCCCTCTATAAATATGTATTAGAGAAAACAATGCATCAAGGAGAGAGAAGGAGGGAGGAAGGAAAAAGAAAAGAGGGAGACAAAAGAAGGAGGGAGCAGGGGAGATGTGCTATTTGCCACGCCTATTCAAGTCATGAAGTCTAACGCCAGATGCCCTAGTAAACCACCACTCAAGTAGATCACTATTTCACATGCTGAGAAAGAAACGAGCGGGGAAAAACACCTCACCACAGCTCCCCAACACAGCCTGCTGTGCAGGGGAAGAAGGCTACCAAACACACAACCACCACCTGGGCAGAGCTAAAAGCTCAGGAGTTGAGCATTATCTCAACCATTTTACTTTAGAATCATAATCACCCCATAAAGTTGGCCCTATCATTACCTCAGTTTTACACAAAGAACACTGAGGACCAGGAAGGGCAGGTAACTTGCCCAATATCACACAGCCACTGAGAAGCAGAAATGGCATTCACTCTAGCATGGTCTGACTCTGAAAACCTCTTTTTTGTTCGGGTGGGGTGGGGCTTTTGATTTTAGTTTTGTGGCACAGGGGATTGAACCCAGAGCCTTTGCACTGAGCTACCTGCTCAGCCCATTTTATTTCTTATTTTGAGACAGCATCTCGCTAAGTTGCTGTGTCTGGGCCAAACTTGTGATCCTCTTGCCTCGGCCTCCAAAGTGCTGGGATTACAGGTCCGTGCCACCAAGCCCAGCTCAGAAATCTTACTATTAATCACAACTCAGAGGAAGGGAAAGCATTTCAGAATTACAAGTGCCAAAGGAGGCAGCAGGGTGAGTCTCAGATTTAGAATCCAAAGACCTAAACTCAATTTCCAGCTCCACTGCTTGCTACTTGCAAAACCCATGTGAACCTCAGGTTTTTTACTGATAACTGAAAAGAAAAATATTTACACTAGTGACCTCAAAAGGCTGGAAAATGATTTACAAGAACATAGTGTTCTGTAAGCCCTGAACCTAAGCTGACCTTGGCCCTCTTCCTGTCAGCATCAGAAGCCTGAGGAGGAAAGCCCCAAATCACTGTTCTTTTGACATAAATATATAGGAGGGTGGCACTCTGTAAAGGAGTCTTTTTGTCTGATAGAAGTAATATATGTCTACTATCTGCTGTCCCCTGTCTGACAGGAGAAAAGTATGAAGAAGCAAGTGACCTTCAGCCTTAACCTTGCTGTGGTTCGGATCTGAAGGTGCCCCAAAGGTTCAGGTATTGAAGAAGTGCTCCTCAGTTGA
This sequence comes from Dinomys branickii, assembly GCA_004027595.1. Lineage (NCBI taxonomy): Eukaryota > Metazoa > Chordata > Mammalia > Rodentia > Dinomyidae > Dinomys > Dinomys branickii. Next base: position 9,769 of record PVLD010025218.1, on the reverse strand, counting down.
TGGTGCTGTAGGAAGTCAGGGGACCTGTAGGAGGTGGGGCCTAATGAATAAATCTGTGGCACTGGGAATACTGAATGAGGTATTAGAACCCTGGCCACTCTTTCTCTGTGCTTGCTGGCCATCATGAGGTAAGCAGCTTTGCTCTACAACACACACTCCCTTCATAATGTACTGCCTTGCTATGGCCAAAACCAAAAAGGCCCAAGACAGCACAGACTGAATTCACTGAAATCCTGAACTAAAATAAATCTTTACTATTAAGTTGATTTTCTCAGATATTTTGTCACAGTGACACATTGCTGACTGACACAACACCCTAGCTCAGGGTCTCTGAGAAGTTTCCAGGGCTCAGTGTGGCTAGAGCAAACCAAGAACAGGCAAGTGTGGTATGAGATATACTGGAAATGGAAGAAAACATTAAAGTGAGTCTCCTAATGCCTCAAAGTCAAGCAGACGTCATAACTGAGGAAAGAATAATCTGTACCCAAAATCAGGCCCATAGGAATAGGAACCAATCAGAAGTTGGCCAGTGACAGCTAATTTGGGTAGAAATATTATAGGCACTCAGATAGGACTGGGCTCTCATGAGGAAGTCAGTGCAGAGGATGAGAACACATTACAACTGTGGCTGGAGGTGCATCTGTCAAAGGCTATGCCTTAGGATAAAGATGGAATGACCAAGCCCACATAGCTCCCCAAGAGATAATTGGTATCACCTGTTCCAATAAAGTCTAAGTAGACATCAGACACCTAGGTGGGTGACCAAGGCCTCTTGATCCATCCTTTCCTAGGAAGGTCTTGGTTCTTTCCATGTACATTTGCTCATGACTTGCTTCCCCACTGGATCAATATTACCTAAGTGGTTATACTTGTAATCATACTGGTTGGTCATAGTTTTGACCCACCTCGTGATTTTGCTCCATAAAACTTCCTGTGAGAAGTAGGCTTATTGGCAACCCACTTTCAGGTCCCCTTCTCTCAGAAGCTATGTCACTCCTTCTCAATAAAATTTTCCTACTCTTCCATTCTTCCTTAGAATTCATTCTTCGATTTTGAAGAACATGAACTCAGTGTATCTGACATCTAGCAGGCTGGGAGTTATATTATTTCCCCAATAGTGTATCACCTCTTGGGCAAAATCAAGCCTATGGTCTATTCACATACACTTTTTACGTTGTAAGAAAAGGGGTTGGAGGAGGAGTAGAAGAGAAATGGGAAAGAAGTGGGAGGAAGAGACAGAGACAGAAGCCAGCCAAAATGTGAACTACTTGGGCCTTCACAGAAAATGTTTGCCAACCTCTGGCCCCTAAGATATAACAGAAAGTAGACAACTACTTTTGTAATTTGGCAGCATAAAGAGGTTTGTGCACATTCTGGAAGGAAACCAAACACTAAGAGCATGACAGAAGCAGGTCAGTAGGACACCAAGCCATGCCTCACCTGCAGTGATAAGATGCACAGCAGCATAGAATGCACCTAACTTGGGTGTCAGAGGAGGAGACACAAAGATGCCTGGAGCCCAGAGGGAAAACAGGAGGAAATTGAAGGACATGATAAGGAGAAGGGAGACTCTTTTTTTTATCCTGAAAAATTCCAGGCACATTTGCTTTAGGGCCTTCCAGGGGGCACATCAGGCATCCCCCTTCAGTGTACTCAACAGCAGTCAAGAGTAATTTGCCAGGGGAGAAAAAGGGGAAGTAAAGAGGAGCAAGATGTGGTATGTATATTACCAACTCCTCACAGTGAATGTATTGCAAACATATACTAATAGAAAATGAGTAATATGCCAGTTTTGTTTCAGATTCCTAATCAGAGTGGTCACTTAAGTTCTCTATCTTTGTTTCCCTTTTTAAAGAATGACAATCATAGCACCTACCTATACTGAACTTCTATAAGGATTAAGCGAGTGTGTACTTTTTAAAAGAGTGTCCAGCAAAGGGAGCGCTATGTAAACATTAGCCTTTATCACGCTCTCTACCTACCATTTTGTTGAGAAGTCCAGTTCACAGAGACGGAGTTGGGAGAGTTTACTCCATGGGCATTGCTGAAGAGGGAACCTTAGATTGTAGGGGGCAGTCACCGGCCTAACTCTCCTAGGGCGTCCCTACCACCCGCTAGGAAGCAAGGTACCACACAAAGAGACGGCTGGGGGCTTTATCAACAGAGACACTTGGAGGGAGGCAATCAGCACCAGGACAGGGAGGGGACAGGTACCATGATTCTACAACAAATGACGGATTCTCAGTTCTTCCCTTCCCAAAGCTTCCCCTCAAAGTTGCCAAGATGAAACCCAAAAAGCAGGGTGACTCTCACAATCTGTGCACCTCTCATGTGGTCGTCCTTCAGTATGAATGAGGTCAAGTCTTGATTTCCTAGGCTCAGTTAATGCAGACAGCTGCCCACCCCTCCCATCCTCCCAAGCCCACACGGGACCCTCACTTCCTGCTTCACCTCCAATCTCTCCCCTCCCCCATGCAGCCCTCTCTGCATTAGTGACAAGCTTGCCACTCTTTAGCAATCAGAGATTACTACAGAGTGCCCTGCAGAAAATGCTGAGTAGTAAGGAGGAAAGAAAAAAACTTCTCCATCATACAATTCATATACGGGCAAGACTTACAAACAATTCAGGGCGCTAAAATTAATTTGCTCTCTTGCCAATGAAGAGAGGGTGAGCATCAAGGCAGACTGTAATAAAAACGTACTTAATGTGTACAGCACATATTTATTCATTTTTAGAGAATTTGCAGCGCTGCCACCGCCTTCTCCCATAAAACCTGACCATCCTACTCAGCTTCTATTCTTATCTCCTGCTCATTTGCGTAATTTTAACGCTGCAGAATATAGCTAGCCTAAGAATATTTTTTTATAATTATACCCATCACAGGAACTGTCAGTATCTAATGAAGGATAATTTCAGCTATTATAAGAAGCTTAAAAGATCATTTTCATGAATAATTCGTAATATGAATCATTAAATTCAAACAATGTCAGAATTTTTTTAAAAAGGGAGAAGAAAAGAAAAATATTTTAGGTGTCTAAAGTCACTGTCCCTTTAAAGGCAGAATACAGTTTCTGACTTGCACAAAAACACCACCACACATGGGGCAAGTTTGCACGTGAAGAAGCACACAAACGAGCTCAGGCCACTTCCCTCTGTCAATTCTTCACTGGGTCCGCAAGCCTGGAGATGAAAGGATAAAACCAAAGCCTCTTAGCCAGTCGCACAGAGGCCTTTTCTGACCCCTGCCTATCTCTCCAGTGCAAGTCACCTCCTCCTGCCATTCTGGATTCCATGCAGGCCCCCGATTTCCAGGGCTTCTCTGCCAGTCGGCACTTTATTTACTCTACCTCCTCCTGGGGAAAGAAACCTGCCTAGAAATGAAGCAAACCTCCACTGGAAGCAGAAACAATGTACCAAGTGACAAATCCCCATAAACTGTGTGAGTGCCTGGGTCCTGCCACACATACATCCCAGATTTCTCAGCTCTGTGGCATAATATACATCCCTGTTTCCTTCAGTTGATTTCTACTGTTTGCCAGGAGTGGGAGAAAGTTATCACTAAAGTAACCTCAATGGACCTTGATGAACAGCAGAATCACAGTCCTCCTGCTGGTGTGAGGAGAAAGCTCAGCAGGTGTATATGTGGAAGGGTTGGGGGCAGGCTGGTCAGGATCATAGATGAGTGACTGGGCTAGACCTGAGACAATGACTAGGGAAGTAGCTTGACCCACAGGTACATCCACACTACTATGTCCACAGGTATGTCCACTCTTTCCAGGGTAAACATGAGCAGAAACTATAAAAACATTGTGTTAAAATAGACATGAATTTTCACTAACAGGAATAAATTTATATATTAAGTAAGGTATAAGAGAATGGCTTAGATCAACAGATAAAAGTATTAAATTTTAATTAGATTATGACATTCTATAAATATTACTCTTTCAACAATCTTCAAATTATATCTCTTCAGTGGGATGGCAAAAATAATCAATGATTCACAACTGACATTTATTCAAATGGAATTGATCCAGATACAAAACTTAAGAATGGTTTTGCACATTCATGGTAAAGGTTAACTACTGTCCTGGGAAAAGAACAATTTCTCTCAATTACATATCAATGGATAAAGCAATAACCACTGTTGAGACCATGTCACCTTGTCTGTAGATTAGTTGTGACTGTACTATTTTTTATGCTAATTGGTGTCTGTTTGTTAGTATGTTTTTGTACTTTTATTTTTTTTAATTAAAAAAAAAATTACATATACACATCAATGTGTGTATTTAAAAATGTACCTCTTACTGTGGGTCCCCCTCAAGAAGGATCAAAATCCATTTTCATAAAGGGTTTTGGAGTCCCCCTCCCCCAAAAAAGTCATCTGATGACAGGACACACTGGTTCGAAAGTAAAAACTGATGGACATTTTACCCACGCTTCCTCTACTCAGTGACTGAACTGGGGTACATCTTGCCCTCCACAACAAAGCCCCAGGATATGAGGACACATACATACAGGGCTTATTGCAATGCTGCCTGTACTGACAGCAACCTAAGGACCAGCGATAAAGAAGGATTTAGGAAAGTATAGTGTAGCTACAAGGTGATTCCAATATGTAGATATTAAAAAGAATCTGTAACTCTTGACCAAGAGGAAAATTTCTGTTAAGTGACACACAATTATTTGAAAAAGACAAGGAAATTCAGGGATCAGCAAACTTTTTCCTTAAAAGGTGAGGTGGTATTTTGGGGTTTACAGGCCTTATGGTTTATGTTGGTACTACACCATTCAATTTTTGTGATATAATTCAAAGGCAGACATAAGCAAAACTAAATGAATAGATATGGTTATGTTCCGATCGAAATTCATTTACAAAGAAAGGTGACATGCCAACCCCTGATTTAGATTGTAATCCCATTCTGGTTTAAAAAATAAATAGAACAGGCATAGATGTTTTGCAGGATGTAGATTTGCGTAAGTTTACATACATCAGTTAACTGGTTAAAAGAGGTAGCACAGAGATGACGGTGCTCCTCCATATATATGACTCCATATATTTCTATATTGCTGAACTAAAGAGTATATTTTACTTATTTTTAAAATTACAAAAAAATATTCAGTTATGGACATACCAGATACCTAGTGATTGCTTTCACTGAAATCAATTCTCTCTAATATATTCAACCAATATTTTTATCATTGCAACTAACAAACAGAACCTTCCGTGATTCATTTTTAATTGGATGCCAACTCTCCAACTAGAAATTGTCCAAAAAAGATGGAAATAATAACAGGTCATGAGAAACCAGGAAAATAAATGTTATTCTTCTCTTCCAGTGAGAAACTAAATGATATAGAGAGAGCAGTTTAAAATTTACGCTTACATGCCTGGGCTCCACTGTCAGCTGGGCCATGCCGTTACCATCACACTTTACAGATGGGATAGGCTCAGCTAAGTTTATGCCACTCTCAAATGATATGATAATAGAGCAGTATGCCAAGATTTTGGCCTGGGTCTAAAGTCTAGTTCAATCAGGTTCTCTTGGCACTGACCAGTAGCTGACAAACAGGCCATGCACCCATGGAATCCAGTCCTTCACACCACAAGAAAGTCCTTAAATTGTAAGGGGAATAAGCATAGGACAGAAGGCAAGTGGCCACTATATTACTTAAACACAAAGAGAGGGAAGACTCTTGTTTTACCCAAATAGAGGGTGATTCACTGCCAAAGACATGCTACCACTCTTAGGTTTCCAGGTGTTAAGCAGAGACCATATTTTACATTTCCCCACTGAAAAACAACTCCATTAATGCCAACACTAGACAAACCAGCACACCACCCACATGGTTTCTCAAAAGAGCAGCTGCTAATTCACAAGCCATTTCTCCTTAGCAAGAAAAACAAGTGCTTTGGGCTGTGTACTAAGCCACCTGGGTGGAAAACAAACACTACGCTTCCCCATAGCCTTTGCAGTGAAATGTGGCCACAGGATAGGGTCATAGACAGAAAGCAAGAAAAAAATTCAGTAAACATGAAGATCTGCAGAACTGATCCAAAATGAAATAGAGAGAAAGGGAAAGAAAAATACAGGTCAGGTAACATGCCTAAGATCATAGTGATCACCAAAGGCAGCACTGGAACTTTCTGGACCAAAACCCATACTCTGAACCTTCACATTGTCGTGCTTTCTAGTATGGGCTGCATAATGAATGCTGCCCTACTTTCCTCTGGAAAAAGGTAAAGAAGGAGGCAGGACAGCAGTAGGTGGCTTACATGCCCATCAAATCCCACTCCCTGTTATCTGGGGCACATGTATAACTAGTTGTTGACAGGCACTTGACATTATTTATAGTCATAATGGACCATAGTCTGATTTCCCTACTAAAATCCCTATCTATTATTTGCTATTGTTTTAGTGCCATCAGCTTTCCTACTAGCCCATAAAAAAGTCCACATGTTAAGGAAAAAGATGAAAGCCCTGCAGGGAGGGGAGATTTACTCCAAGAGAACTGGTAAGCACCAAGTGCCACACCTATCTGGAAGGATACATTCCAAAATATTAACAAAGTTTGAGGACCTATATACAATTTGTATTGTCTCCTTTATTACTTGTCTTTCTTTTAATTCTCTACAATAAGTATGGTTTTGTGGGGTTTTTTTTTTTTAATAAGCAAAGGAAACAAAAATTGTTTTCTAACAGTAAAGCTGCTGACATGCAATTTCAGAGCAGGCCATGATGAGTTCAGCAGGCCACTGTTGGCCTAAGGGTAAGTATTTGTTTCCTTCTACCCCAAAGGCAGCCAAGAGCACAGAAGCAAGGCTGCGCAGCTGTGCACAGAAGCTCCTGGCTGCCTGGCTGTGGAGTCCTGAGCTTTGCTAATGACATTATAATGAGACAAACCAGGTGAAGACCAAGGCAAGAGTAATTAAAGGTAGAACAGTGCTTGGTCTAATTGGTTTCACCTGTAGGAAGGAGTGCGATTTTTTTTTTTTTAAGGATATTGGGTCCCTAAAACAGTGAGATTTTTAAGAAAATCTGAGAAAAATAGAAGGGTAATGAGGAGCCTGGTAAGGCAAGAATGGGAACATGTACCTAGACGGCCTCACAAAAGATCTGATCAAGTGCCCGCGTGCAAGCAGCACACCCCATGGGTCAGCATGCACCTGCTGGCTGGCTGTGCTCACGGCCTGGGCTGCCTGGGAGAAAGATGGGCTGGAAAGGCCACCACTCCTCTCTCACAGGTCAGCTCACTTCCTCAGTCACCCACCTATGAGCTCCAGATGAGCAGATACGACACTACTCACTTTGTGTGAGGTCATCTACCACCCCAGCACCACCATGCCCTAGCACAGCACCAGTGATGACAATAACCTAACATACACAACTAGGGCACAGTGGGGACTTTAACCCCGTCTGGCCCCACTATATCCCTTCTCTCTGCCCTTTGTAATAAGCTTCAGCTTCTCTACCTGTAACATGGGAATCATGACAGTAGCTGCCTCACAGGACTGCCTGTTAAGCATGAATTTTTACAAGTTGATCAATAAATTCATTTATGTATTCAGTTCATGAAATATGTAAGTAAGCACCCACCACTGTCTCAGAAGCTGGGTACCCAAAGGCATCAAAAAAAAGTTAATCCCTACTTTCTTGGAGCTTACATCCTGTTAAATGTTTCTTCACTGGGGGAAGAGAGAAGGAAAGAGGTGGGCAGAAAAAGAGACAGAAAGACACAGAGACAGAGACAGAGACAGAGACAGAGACAGAGACAGAGACAGAAGAATTAGAATTTTATAGAATAAAACAGGCAGCAGTGCTATAACTCAGGGAATGACCAATAAATACTACACCAGGGAAAGCCAGGAGGGCTTCCTGCAGTAGGGAGATCTGACTAGTGGGGCAGGGTATGTGGCAGGCATACAGTGACACTAGACAGGATAAACAGAGGGCACACTATAGAGAGGGGTGGGGAGGGGTGTTCCTTCTGAAGTGCAAAGAAATAACCAAGGCCAGGATATCAGCTGCTTCTCCTTAGAGGACGTCTATGTTCCCATTCAGTCCAAGAGAAAGAAAACATTTACACAAGCCGCTCTGAGCTGAGGTATAAGCCATCATTACCCACTCAAGCAAAGCAAAATGACCAGTTGCCTTATGAAAGCTGTAATTAGAAACTCCGAGCAGTTTTTAAATCCAAAGTGGCATTTAACAAAACAAGCCACCTGTCAGCTTCTAGGAAGAACAGGAATTGAAAACCAAATGAGGGGCTGATGGACAAACTACATGACAATAATCACAATGCTGAGCCAGCTCTAAAAACAATGACAAAAATAAACATATGTCTAGCCTCAGCCTTCACAGGGGGAGTTGAAATCCTCTGAATGCTCCTGTTCTGTTTCTGGGCCTTTGTTTCCCACGGAACAATAAAAAGGAAATGAATAAGAATCATGAATCAATACTGGATACTTCTAGGCAACTGCTTCTGCAACGATTTTGGAGAAGAAGGCATCCTACTAGGGAAGAAATCAGGCTGAGCAAATAAAATGTCACCCCTTACTTAAGAAGGTCACCTGGACGCATGAGCTCTTAAAGAAGCAGGGACTGGATCCTCCTGAGTCTATGACCAGGACCTTTTGCTGAAGCTTTTCCAAGTAGTGACAGCACAAAGGAAGGCTGGGGGACTTCAGCAATGCTCCCATCCTTCCCACATAACTTCCACTAGCCTCCCCTTCCCAAACCTGGCAAAGGTAGCGACTGCTGGCTGCCTACCCGATATCCCTTACCCCTCCTCCTTTATGTGGCAACGTAGCAACCACACTTTGCAGCTCTGCAATTAGGGGTAGCCAGTATAAAGTCATGGAGGAAGAAGGGATCAGAAGAGCTCCTTAGAGGAAGCTTGGTATCTACAAGCTTCAAATCCTTTAGAATACATATGTGAAATGCACTCTCTGCCCTTCGTACTTCCTGCTTCTAACTGCCAGAAATACAGAAAGGACGGGTGGCACATGAGACATTATAAGGTAACATGAGGCAGTCAAAAAGATAAAAACACATGCACTGAAGAGGGCAGAGCAAAAAAGAGATGCAGCTTACAACCCTGATGACTGCAAAACCTTTACTCTAGTCCTGGACTGGACTACTTCCAGACTTTTGTTAGGTAGGAGAAAAATATTGTGAAGGCCACTGTTATCCGAGCTTTCTTTTTTATGCAGCCAAACCCATTCCCATGTAAAACACCATCCCAAATGCGCACAAAAATTCAATAAACATGGAATGCATGCTAAGCAAACATGGTTTCAGAACAATCCTCTATACCTCCTTTTCCTACAGAAGTGCTAGCATTCTATTGAAAAAGAATCCAAAGTTTCCATGGTTCCCCAGGCCACTCCAGCTGTGTGGGTATTTGTGGTCTTGCCACTCAGCATCCTCTCATCTCTCACCAGAGCTCACCCCAGTGCCCAGGACTCCCTACTCCCATTCTCCATCCTGCAGGTCTCCCTTCCACAGGGGGTACATGAGCCTGGCTTGACACCAGAATTCTAACCACCACCACCTCACCAGGTCCCCAGGGTTAGCTTGGGTTTTTTATTATTTTAAAATAGGATCTATTTTGCCTAGGCTGGTCTCAAATTTCAGGGCTCAAGTGATCACCCAGCCTCTGCCTCCCCAGTAGATCAGTAAGAGCACTCTAAACTGTAATTTTAACTTAATCCTTTTTTAGGAGTCCCAAAATACATCCATCTGGAAAAATATAAACATCTGTTAACAC